>CM053767.1:8165995-8212878 GCA_028658305.1 Pachyuromys duprasi
TTAGAGGGTTAAGATCTGCCCAGCCCCCGTGCATTAAGGCTTGTTAAAACACTAAGAGGTTTCTCTGTCTTTTATTTATATAATAGTGGGTTAAGGAGTAACTGCTATATTAATAATCATATGAACCGATATTAAATATTAATAATTATTGTCAGCACATTTATGTTTTGATTTTCATAGAGAGGCATGCTCAGCTGCAAACAATAGAAGCTACTACAAACTCTTTAAAACAGAGCAAAAAATATTTTGAATACAGGGATCCAAGGGGTATTTCAAGGTCTGTCGCTTTTCTATCTTGAGTCTGCATACTTCCCTTTATACAATGGCCTCATTTGAACCTGAGTTATATGGATTTATAGAGGTAAAGCATTATGGTAACAGGCAACTTCAGATATCATTTATCTTACCATCTACTGCCTTAGAGGGAGGGAGGGAAGAAGAAAGGGGGAAAAGGAATAGAAGGAAGAAGGCAGGGAAACAGGAAGGGAGAGAAGAAAGGAAGAAGGAAGGAAAAGAGGCAGACAGGAAGGGAGGAAGGAAGAAAGGCCCTTCCTTCCACATTGGAATGCTTAGCAACTGCTCAGCCCATTCCTGGCAAACTCTAGCCTCTTTCACAGGTTGTAGAAGTTTTGGGTCAACCTCATTTAAACAACACAATCTGCATCCTTTGCAGGGAAGAAGTGCACCTGTCACCTGAGAAAAGAGGTGTGAGTGTGTGGAGGAGGGGTTGGGGGTACTCCACACAAAAAAGACAACAGTTGCTCAATATTTGGCACTTCTATGACTGCTTTGATGGAGCAGGAACTTAGGGCCAAATTTGTCTTGATATTTTTTTTTTCTTTTAGTGCCTTTCACATATGCTTTTGGGGATGTATGCATGTGCATTTTTATTTTATTTTGTTTTGTAATATGTATGTATGTATGTATGTATGTATATGCTAGATGAATGATTGTGTTCATTACAGGAAAGTTCAATTTTTACAGGAAATGTACTCACTCAGTTCTTGAGCTCTGCAGAGTCCCTGACTTTGTGATGGTACTCTTGGAGCTGTCTACATCTACGTGAAGATGGAAAAGAAAGAAATACAGATTTTCAAAAAGAGGTTAATTCTCTGCTGATTTCATGATATGACCTTAAAAAAGCCCAAAGGCATGCAAATTGTTCTCTACTGCTACGAAACACTGAGAGATGACGTATTTTAACCAAAACCGTGCAAGCATTTTTAATGAATATCATAGAGTCCTGGAACTCTGAGGAAGACAGAGTACAGGGGCAGAAGCTAACGTAATGTAAATATTCTGTGCCGCATTATGAAAAGCCAATTCTTGGTAATGAGGCAGGAAGGGAAGGGTAGGGAGCTTGTGAGTAACACAGGGGATTTGTGGAAGTAATTTGTTCTGGGAATAGGAGCTGCTTTTCCATGTTGAAAGTGGCACACATGAAACATGACTATAGTCAGGGAGTAAAACATGCTACTTTCTTGAAATAAAATAAGCTAACATCAAAATATCACTGCCTGAAAATGCAGATTACATTAAGCTCACATAAGTGATTGAAGATGCCAGGCTATACTGCATGTTCTAAATGCATTTTATTAACATTTAAAAGAAGAATTGTCAAGTGTGCATTCATGTACACACACACACACACACACACGCACAGAGAGAGAGAGGCACACACAGTGTGCCCATGTGGTGATGCTGAGTCCAAGGGTAACATGTTTGGCAGGAAGGGTGGAGTGCTATAACAATGCAACTCATGTTCTCAACAGTGTCAAAGTACGTACAAGAACCTATGTCAGGAACTTACCTTAAGGCTTCGTTGCAAAACAATTAAGAAAAACCTATAAAAGGAAATACTGGAAAGGCAAATCTATTGTTAAAAGTTTGTGCCTATGTTTTTATTCCCAAATCTTATAATTTCCTAGGGAGAGCAGGAACCCAGTATCCTGAATCCATCTGCACTGGTCATTTTCTGTACAACAGAAGAAAACTTGGAACATGGAGTACAGTAAGGCTACTGAGACAGTGAGGCTGTGCGGTTCCAGGAACAGAGAAGGGCTGACCACTGGGGTTGCTTCATCCCTGAGTAAGGGGTGTTCTTTTTTGGAATGTGGCTCTGGTAATGACCCTGAAAGTTGCCAGCCCAATATCCATTTTCCTTCTCTTCCCAATTGAAACTCTTCATTTTATTCTGAGAGATGACATAAATCTACTAAAGGACTCCATTTCCTGGTCTCCCTTGAGATTAGAGACTGCCAGAGGAGGCTAAACACACATCCCTGGGTAGGTTTTCTGAGAGACCTTTAGAGAAGCTAACACATCCAGAGCATCCTTTTACTCTGCCCCCTTTGCCTTTCTGTAGCTGGGACCCTAGAATTATTGTTGGAACTTCAGCAACTATTTTTGATGACCACAAAAACTTGATGGAAAATGTGCCAATGATGGGGGTGGCAGCTTCCTCCTACGCATTCAATGGGTTTGCTTCCCAGTTCTTCTAGTCTTTCCTTTTATTCTGCTTACACATTTTAATTTAAGAAAGCTTTGTACTTCTTTACTTGAGTGTGCCATTACTATTTGGATAATTCTGTGTGCCCGGAGTTACGACTTTATTTAACTGGCATAGGAAATCAGGTGTAGGTATTGTGTTTAGAAAGGTAAAATTTCAGAAATCCCACCAAACCTGCTGAGTGTCTACAGTGAAACAGCAATAAAGCCAGATCCTCTGGACCTTAACTCAGGTTTCAAATACATAAGTACCGTTTCAGACAATTGTGCCTGCCTAATTCCTTTCATTGAGATCAAAATAATAAGAATAAAAGCTGTAGAGAGACTTGAAGTCAGTCTTGGCCATAGAATCGCTCTACTTAGCCGAGCTCTCTGGTCTGCCTATTGCGGTTCTTTTCAATACAGGAGCAAAGCTGAAGCAGCCGGGATTCTTGAATCTAAGCTATTTACCTTTCTTGGTAGATCGATAACAGGAAATTAGTTTATTATACATTTCCTGAAATATATTATGTAGCCTAGCCAAAAAGAAAAAAAAAACCCACATGTTTCTTCAACTGACTTATTTGGCAACTTCTACATGTGAATTTGTGGATGTAGCTAGGTGCTGGGTTTAGAGTTGGCAATGTATATAATGTACAACTTTCTGCATAGACAATAAGATTTGTAATGATAAGTAATATACATTTAAGAGAATAAGCTGCACATTAAACAGACACACACATCACAGTTATAAATTATGATAATACTATAAAAAATAATAGGATCTGAGCAAAAGAAGAAGGTAGGAAAACCTCATTATACTGGGTATCCAGAAAAGGACTCTGACCCACCGTTGCACTGAGACTTGAAAGATCAGAATATTTTATCTGGGAAAAGGATTGAGGGGAATGAATTCCCAGTGTAGGCTGAGCATGCTACAGAAAACGGTGCTCCAGTGGGAACGGGAGACTGCCCTCATCACACAGACAAGCGGCAGAGGCAGAGGGGCCAAACTATGCAAACTTCTGCTGGTGTTGCCTGGATTCACTCATACAGCAGCAACCATCCAATGACTAACAGCTGGTGGCCCCGAACAGCCTTACTTACTTATTAGTATCAGGCTGCGTCTCACTGGGCAGGCTCTGTCTCTGCCTTGCATTTCATCCTCTTAGGAGGCCAGCCTTGGTTTCTTGGCATGGGTATCTCAAGTATTGAGAAGGCAAGACAAGGTTTCATGAAACTTTCCATGGAAATTGTTTGAGTCACTTCCACTTAATCCTCTGGGTCAGAAAGTGTCACAAAGCACTTTGTGTCTCTCCTCTCTCGACTCTGCTTGGGTCCCAGATTTTAAGTTTTACAGGTATCCTGAGAGCTGCAGGAAGTACAAAGGACTCAAGGTACATGGCATAGCTCTAAGGAAATACTAGGGTCAGCCCATCAGGAAAGCCATAGAAGCTTAGATGTTATTTGAAAAGAGCCTTGAGTCCTTTGCCTCTGGGGTGCCAACAGGACTTACAAAGGACAACATTAGAGTTTCTATATCTAGCCGTGGGATGACTCAGTAGTAGTTTCTGTGGTTTGAAGACAACAAGGTGGACATTGTCACTCAACAGATGTCACCCAGATAGGCAATGGACGTGAGTTAGGCCCAGCCTTACTCCTATACAGTTTTCCAGGGTTGGATTAGATGCACACTCCGAGGAAGCAAGGATTTGCCAAGTCCAAAGAAGTGAATGAAACTCAAAGTGGAAATGAAATTATAATACAAGGAAAGAAGCCCTAGGATGAGTGGCAAGGACTCAGTGGGTGAAGGTGTTTTCCACGAAAGCTAGGCGGCCTGAGCTCCACACACAGCCAACCCGCGAAAAGCTGGGGTTGGTCTTGGAGATCTCTGCTCAGTCCACGGCATTCATGCCCCTGTGCACACACATTATGCAATAATAATACAGTATGCATTTGTAACAAACATACAGGAAGATTTACTTCTTGGATATAAAAGGATTTGGGACTGAAATAGAAAGCCTACTTCATTGTATTTCACATTATTTATGTTTCAGTTCTTAGATCCTCTATAGCTAGCAATCAAGAAGTCTGCCTTTCTTCCCCAAAGACAGCCCTGCCCTGGCTCTTAACACTGCGGATTAATTTTCCCACCTTTTCAAGTTACAAAACTGGAAGCACTTGGCCCGCCGTCATTTACATTTGGAATATTTCATACAACATTATGCTTGTGAGATTGGTCCATGCTGTTGAGGGCAGTTGGTTCATTTTTATTACTTGCTGGTATTCTATTGTATGGCTAATAAAACATTTTACTTAACTGTTCCTATTCTGCTGTTGACAGATACCTGGGTTGTTTCCAGTTTGGGGCCACTTTGAAATATATACTGTGTGCATTTTTTTTACATGTTGCTCGGCAAAGCATCTCTATAATGCTTCTCTTGTTTATATACCTAGGAGAGAAATTATAACTTTCACTGTGTGTATACAGGCAGGTTTGGTAAATGGTTCAAATTGTTTTCCCAGATGGGTATAGTGGTTCACACTCCCACCAGGAATTAAGGAGAATTCTAATTTTCTCCTACATATTTACTAATACTCTGTTGCATTGCCAGTTGTAAATTTTAGTTACATTAGAATGTATGCGTGTGCATTTAAAATAAGGCATTTAATTTTCATCGTCTAGTTAGTGTG
Organism: Pachyuromys duprasi; assembly: GCA_028658305.1. Taxonomy (NCBI): domain Eukaryota; kingdom Metazoa; phylum Chordata; class Mammalia; order Rodentia; family Muridae; genus Pachyuromys; species Pachyuromys duprasi. The sequence goes on from CM053767.1 coordinate 8,171,177, forward strand.
GGTGAGCATCATTTCACGTGTTAATAATCTAATTTTTAAATTTTACTCTGTGGAGATCTTGTTCAAATATTTTATTCATTTTTCTACTGACATCTTCTCACGGAGGTATGGAAATTCTTTGTAGATTCTAGATCCCAAGAAACACACTCTGTGGTGCATCCAAACATATGTACATGTTTGAGGCTGGCTTTTTCATGGTCTCAGTGATCCTATTAAACGAGACACATTCTTGTTTCATTATGATTCTGTCTTTTCCTTCCCAGTTTGCGTTTCATGCATCTTCACTAAGATTCTCTTGGGTGCCCTTGGCCCTTTGTATCTCCATATGAGTTTTATAAACAGCTTGGCAATTTCTGTTGAGAGAATGCTTGCTGGTGCTGGAATTGCCTCGAGTTCAAATTTTAGGAAGATCTATCCCTTGAAGGCTTAGACCTAGAGCAGCAGGAGGCATGTACGAAAGGAGCATGGGATCTTCGAGGAGAGGGAATTTTCTAGGAAAAAGAGAGCCATGTGCAAAGACTCGGTGTATAAACAGACTCAGCAACCAAGCTGAAGAAAATAGATTGAGATACAGCTGGTCGGATGGAGTCAATAGTGTAGAATGCCGCAGTGAGCAGCTTGGGTGAGCAGGCCCAGAAGACTTAAATTTCCTTCTTCCTTTTGTTCTTTCTTTGCTTTACTATTGAAACAGTCTTTGGAAACACGATTTTACTTTACCATTTATTAAACTTTTTTAAAAGGTGATTTAGTTTTCTTTTTTAAAAGCCTGAGAAACCCACACAGCTATAATTTGATTCTCTTTGACTTAATCCAAAAAACGTAATAGGAGTTTTGTTGGATTCTTGGACTCAGAGTTGGAATGAATACATGTGTGGGTACTTTCTTAACTCCGTGTAACTCCCACAATTCCCTGTAAGGTGCTTAGCACACTGAAACATTTTTCTGAAACTTGCAAAATGTCCCTCAACATGACTCAGCATTTGCTCACTTTGTAGTGCTTTTATTCTTTGTGTACAGGTAAGCCACAAGAGAGATGAGTCACTGGTGTGTGCAGGCGTATGATTCTGGGCCCATTTTCCTCAAGCACCCACAGGGAACACTTGCCACCGAGAGCCCCTTATCAAAAGGTCTTTTGTTGCTTTAAGGGCAGGCTCTAGCCTACACAGTGACTATATGATTTTGAATGCTTCAAAGAATCTTTCTATTTTCTAAAAAAAAATAAATAAATAAATAATAAAATAAAAAAAACAAAAACCCAGCTCCCTTAGCAATTGTGGCCCCACTTATAAAGCCTGTTCAAGTAGGTTCCTGCTGTTATAGTCATGCCAAACTGGGGGTTCAAGTAGGTTCGTGCTGTTATAGTCATGCCAAACTGGGGATCCATTACAGTAAATTTCTTTTCAGAGTGGCTGTGAACAACTCTAGAGAGCAAATTCCCAGCATGCTGTCTTCAGGTCCTCTAAGAATCTAGTTCAATAGTTGAAGACCACTATCCATAGCTACATTGTTGGACCCTTCTGAGGACTCAGTGATAACCAAAGCTGGAAAGCAGATGTTGAAGGCCTTACTCATCCCAGAGTTTAGGGAGTCAGGGTCTTATGAAAATACCACAGGGCAAGAGGAGAGAAAGTAGAATTGCATGCAATCATGGAGAATGACTTACGCGCCAAGTACTGATCAGCTACTGTCTTACCCAGCTTTGTCAGGCCTTAATAAATGTAGTCTCAGCAACAAGTGTGGCCTGGAAAACCTTCTGATTCAAACTGATTCTGTACTCATCACTCCTGAAACCCTCTCATTCAGGGATGTCTGGTCTGCATCTGCTGCTAGACACAGCAGGTTTTCTGCTGAATTAAGAACTGAGCTTTTTGCTTGCCTACCTGGGTTCTTTGTAACACTAGGTAAATTGGTTAGGAAAACAAAAACAAACAAAAAAAGTGTCTGACTAATGGTGAAGGGCCTTCATTTTCAGTCCAAGATGTGGTTTCACTCTAAAGCAGAGCAAGGGAGAAAATGGTAGGTGTGAGTTGTTGTAACCCTAGGGGTCTCTGGGCAGTCTCTTGACACCACCATCACTATGTAAATTTGTCATTCGACTGGTGGCAGTGTGGGATGCAGCTGGGATGCAGTCTGGGATGAAGAATAGACAGACCCCAGGAGCGAGGTTCTGTTTCTCTCAGGAATGACTATAGAGCTTTAGGGGGAGGCCATGGAAAGTTTTCCATGGAGTGTTACAGTTAGAATGAGATTCTATTAGAATGAAATTGTTGGTAACAGAGGCAGTGGAAATTCAGGAGTTCCAGAAGGCTGTGATGATACCTAAGTGTTATGGCTGTTTGACTAGGCCACTGTGTTGATGGCAGGTATTCAGGCAAATGTCCATGCCTGAACACAGACCTGGTGAGGCCCAGGCCCAGTCCCAGGTGGTTCAGAAGCAGTCAGGCAGGGTCTAGTGGCAGGCTCTAGCCAGCCCAGCTGACAGCCAAGCCACCGGGAGTTCAGTGTCAAATCTCTGGGGATGAGGGGAGCCCTTCCTTCCCAGAATAAATGACAAATCTCAGACAGCCATGGTAGAAAGCTGATTATCATGCAGCATCCAGCATGTTCATTTCATATGAAATCGGGGATCTATAAACCTTGGGCAGTGGGAGAGGTTCCTGACCCAGCCTGCAGGTCAGTCAAACGAGACCCTAAGAGAGGGGGTGAGAATGGGGTGGGACAGGAGACAAGAAGGATGGAGACCAAGGCAGGCTGTCTGATCAAGGTCTCGGTTTATTGGAATTTTTCATACAACTGTATAGGGAGAAGGCAGGGTGGAAGGAATGTAATTGCCTTTGGCAGGGTGACTAAGTGACCAGGAATCACAGGATGACCCACCAGAGGAGTCACAAGATGTGCTAATAATGGTGTATCACAGCCTGACCCAACAAATGAGTCCCAAGAAGTGTTAATAACGATTGTTTGGAAACTTCCTCAGAAGTGTTGCTCGGGAAGCCCCAGGGGGGAGGAGGGTTTAAGGTGTTTCAGGAAGGTGATCTTATCGAAAGCCCCAGGTCAGCCAGGAATGCACTGTTGTATCCAGGTCAGGCCAGATGCCAAGAATTCGGGGGTGGGGGTGGGGTGGGGGGAAGCAGCAAGGTGCCAAAAGCCTCCCCATAGGTTTCAAGGGTAGATAATGTTTGATTTGATGGGGATAGAGGTGCTAGGGATACTTGATTTACATGTAGTGGTTCAGTACCTCATTTACATGCAGTAGCACTGTCCTATTACAAGAAGGAAAAGACAGTGGTTAATTATCCTGTGGGTAGGGAAAAATCTCCAAGTACGACTGGTCAATGGTGGAAAGTCAAGACACCAAGACATCTTATTAGCATAGGGTGGGTATCTTCAGGAATCCCCAGGTGCTTGCTTATCTGAGGGCTATGTGACAGTCCTTACATGTTTTTAGGGTTCAGAGAGGGCACTCCACTGGCATAGGGAGTCTAAAGTAATAGACTGAGCTCAGTTGGCTGTCCAGAAACACCAGACTTCAACGTTAAAAGCAGAGTTCCACGTAAATTTAGGGACAAGGTCTGGCGATTTCCTGTGGATGGGGCAATCAACCCTCTCTGATTCCTCAGAAGTGGAAGCTCCTGTGAGGTGTTAGATACTGGCTGAAGAGAGGAGGTACTCGGAGTGTCTGAGCTGCAGAGAGGCACGTACGGAGGCTTCCGTGTGCCCTCACTGCTGTGCATTTTATTATGACCCCTTGCCTCTCCATTCACTTCTCCTGCTACTTTATTTGTGGTTAAATTTAAAGCTGAGTTTGTAAGTCACAAAGACTGGAGTGGAGTGAGGGCAACAGGAGATGAACAGAGGAATCTAGAAACTCTAGGCTTAGAGCTGAGTGAAGAGACTGGCGAAGCTTAGGGCTCTGTCATCTCAGGAAACTGCAGAGTAGACTTTTGCATGAGGGTGGACTTGCTATATATTAGGCAGGCCAATTAATTGTTTATTTATTTTGAAAAACTAATTTGGGAGTGAAAAGCACAGTGTCTTTATGTGCAGAACTCATGCTGCTGACCTTGTCCATTTCCTAATATGTTACCTTTCTGGTTTCCCCGGTAGGTTCAAAATCAAGCAATTTTTTTTTTCCTTTTCCTTTTCCAAGTTAGAGACAGAGCTGGTGGGATTTTTCATCAGAGCTGCTTAAATCCGGATGGTGCTGTGGTACCGCTTCCCGGAGCTGGCGCTGTCTATTTCCTCCTTGTCACCCATTTGGAAGCTGCCTGGCTCACCATTTTTAGCTTCCATCTCTAAGAGGGTTAAGGCTCACAGTTCATTGTCTTCAAACTTCCCATAGGAGGGAATCACGAAAATACTTCACTGCAAAATTCCCTGGAGCCTGGGAACATTCTGACAGAAGTCAGAGCCTTTATTGTCCTTCTGGATGGGCATTTTTAGAAGTCAGAAACAGCCCATACACAGCTACAGGGCAGCAGAGAAGCAGAACAGAGTCCAAGTACCTAGCTCGACCCACTCATTTATCAAGTTTTCATAACACTCTCATAAATAATGCCAACTCTAGCAGCTGCTCTTCAGTCAGCAGACTCTGGGGACTGTAGGGATACTCACTGGGACGGGGTGTAATGAAACAGTGTTTTATTTTAAAGTTGGTTAGCACCTCTGGAAATGATATGATGTGAGCAGGAATCTTAAGAACCTCCTCCTTTTTTCTCTTCCTCCTCCTCCTTCCTCTCCCCTCCTTTTCTTCCTCCTACTTGCTCTTGCATTATGTTTTAAGTGAGGCATTGCAACCTTTTTAAAAAATACTTATAAAATGAAGAATTGCTGGTAATTTGAGTGCTCATATCTGACTTTAAAAGAGAAGTACATTTTTCTTTAATTCTTACCTCATACTTAACAAACGTTCTTCAGTAGTACCCGAGGGTTTAAAAGACTGTGAGAAACCAATAAACCTCACAACTTGAATACTCCTTCCCCAACAAAAGAAGTAATTGTAGCAAAGCTAAAGCAATTTAACTCCAATCGTGGAATTTGTTACTGAGCTGCCCCCTGATATCAGGCAGTGACGTTCATTAAAGGCCCGCAGAACAGGATCCAGGAGAAACTGCTTTTGGCACCTTCTGATCATATGCAGTTACCTCTTAGATGCGACTGAATTACAGCATCTTATCTGCAAAATTAAGTTTTCTTTTAAAAAGTGAGTAAGAAGGAAAAAAAATGGCCAGAGGAGAAACGAATGCTCCTCCAAGATCAGGCCTCAGATTTGAGCTGCACAGAGAAGCTATTGAAGGATGGAGATAACCTTATCTGAGGACACTTTTTTTTTTCCAGAGTTCTGTGACATTGCCCTTGCAGCTGCAGAAGCATGTCTGGAGGCTGAGGGCCATGAGGGAGGTACTAGGCCATTGATCTCATGGAAACACACAGTGAAGCCTGGCTGAGACTCTGCTGCTCAGGGCTCAGCAGGAGGACAGTTTCCCCTTGCCTGAGAGGCTAGAGGCAGCAGCTTGAGCATTCCAAGTCTAGGCCTGTCTCTGGAGCTAGATGCACAATTTACTGGCGCTAAGTAAGCATCCGCTTACGGGGCTGGGGAGACAGTGCAGTTGCTAAGGTGCTTACCACGCAAGCGTGCAGACCTGAGCTCAATTCCTGGTGCTGGCATGTTTGTAACCACTGTACCCGTGCCGTTGCGGCTGCACACATACACATACACACACACACACATACATACACACACACACACACCCCTTAAAAAATTGTTCATTTATGAGCATTGCTGTTCTGAAGATGGAAGTATAGTGTACCTAGCAAGTGCATAGACTCAAAATGGGCCAATGATAATGGTGACTACGAGAAGGAAGGGCATGGAGATGGCTAAGGAACTGGTATCAGCCAGAGCAATCTTTTCCTTAAACTTTGTGTAAACTCACCTCTTACTAAAATCCATAAAAACAAATAATAGCAGCCTTCCCAAACACATTTGGACAATATTTAAGTTTTAATTTTAATTTTCATTCTTAACTTTTTATTTTGGACTGAGAAAGAATATTTTATATTTATGGTATTTCAAACATCCCAAAGAAACAGAAAAAAACACGTAACAGAACTAGCCCGTGACTTCGGCCTTTGACTAATAATATAAATATATAAAATAATCACATTTTTGGGGAGTGAAATGCTACCAAAATGCAAAATTGTGTGTCAGTGAAGGGTGCTTTCTGTGGCATCATTTTCTGAGGAGCCTTTAAATGGAGGGATTAGCTCCATGCCGGTGAGCAGAGAAACAGAGACTGAATTTTCTTACACTTTTCATTCCTGTAAACGTGCAGGAAAAAAAGCAGATGTGTGCATATATTTACTATCTTCTTACCAGTTCAACCAAATTTTGCACTAGTCAGGTTGCTACCCGCATCTTTTTTACTGCTTGTCAAATATAATTACAACGAAACATTTTCTTTCTATTGCAAGATGCTTCTTTTGTAAAGTTATATAGTGATGCAGGATGGTTTGGTATAGGATTGGTGCTCATGGACTGGATCACTGGATGGTTAAATACGTGATTCAGTGGAAAATATCCTATAAGGGACCCGAGGATATGTAGTTCTAGAAAAGTGCCATGCTTTGACTTTTCAGCTTATTCCTAAATGTGTGAGTCCCTCTATGGGCTGATTGGGTAGGACTGAGAGGGGCCCAGTGTGTGCTGGAGTGTCCTGTGCCAAGGACAGATTGCCTGTGAATGCGTCTGAAGAAGATGGTGAGCACCATTTGCTATGAAATGCCTACACTGCTGAAAGTCAAGAGGTATGACTAGGGGAGAGAGATCTGAGAACACTTAATAAAATTCAAAATTTCCATCAAATCCATAGACATCTTAAACGTCACGATAGTTGCCATTTTCAAAAGAGCCTTCCTTTGCAAATTGTGTACTGACATTTGAGCACAGCAATATTGATGATCAAGATAACAGAATAAAATCCAAATGTAGTTGTTACACTGGAACTTTTCCATCTGCTTTCCCGAGATAAGCTTTATTGCAGAGAAGTGATTAACAAGTTTATGGGCTGTGTAGTTCATGCTCTCCCCAGTTGCTAAGACTATTGGCAAATGAGATTGGGAAGACATCTGAAACACTCTCCTTCACATTCCTTGACTGTCTGGTTTGTGTCAAATTCTTATAATAGAGAAGATAGTGTCTTGAAACTTTTCTTTACCCAAATGAGATATTAGCATTTTCTTCTTGTGGTCTAAGTAAGAATTATTTTGTGGAAGGATGCCAGCTGAATGTCATCCCAGAACACTGTTAAGTGCTGAAGAAAATTCAACTCAAACACATCAGGTGAATAATCCTCTCTGCAGAATCACACCTGCCAGTCAGGCACTGGGAGAGAAGGTATCTTGGTGAAAGTTAAGAATTTAGTCTTTTTTTTTTTTTTTGGCTCTGAATCCTCTCTATCAACTGTATGAAATTTGGCCTAGCTCTTGGAATAGGAGGGTGAAACATACTTTATAGAGTGCATCAAGGAAGAGAATCACCACTGAGTAGAAAACATTTTGTACAGCTAAGCTTTCTGTTTCTATGTTGTAGTGAGTCATTGGCATGTGTTGAAAAAACTACATAAGAATTTTTACCAAATAAAGCAATCTTTTGATGCACCTATTTACTTAATAAGATTCCTTGGTAATTTGTGTAGACATTTTCAAGGTAGAAATAAAACGTTTTCATTTTCTCCTAGGCTATTTATGGTTATTGTGTGAGAAATGTTTCCCTTGGCCTTTGTCACAACCCTGGACACACAGACAAAAGTTGTAGATCTGTGCACAAAAGGCAGTATTAACTCGATGTCTCTGTCACTCATGTCCACCTCTTTCCCATCCAGCAATAACAACAGTAAGATGAAGGCACCATCTCACAGATTCATGGTGTAAAGCCAAAGAGAAAGCATTAGTGAGCTGTTATATAGCTCAGCTTAAACAGTACATTATTCCTTTGATGATACTGATCATAGTTTGGTTATACTTTAAATGGACTTGACTAATAAGAATAGGTTTTCTTTTGGGGGACATTGTTTCAAATGTACAGTTAAATGAAACCGTTATATCGATGCTTACATGCAAAGGCCAGCAAAAATGGCTTTGAAATGTGCAACTCTTCAGTGCAGTAGCCGTTTAGATGTAATTGGAATTCATTATCTCAAAACATTAGAGGGTGGGTCATTAAATGCTTGATTATTGTTGCTAAAAATAGGTTTCTCTGTATTAAAATGTATGTCTTGAGGTATTAGTATGATACCAAATGAATTCAATATAACCAATATGCTACAAACTTTAAGATATTTTGGTATAGATAACTTTCTTATTTTACATAATCAAAGATTAAATAGGAACAAACAATTTTCCCCAGAAAAATCCAGATAACGGATACAAACAATCTTCATTATATTTTGCCTTTAAAAGGTCATGATATTGAACTCAGTGGCTGGCTCTTTGATCACCTCCCGCTGAGGGAAAGCAGCCTTACCAGGCTACAGAGGAAGACAATGTAGCCAGTCCTGATGAGATCTGATAGACTAGGGTCAAAGGGAAGGGGAGGAGGACCTCCCCTATCAGTGGACTTGGGGGAGGGGCATGGGAGGAGAAGAGGGAGGGGGATACCAATGGGATACAAAGTGAATAAATTGTAATAAATACAAAAATTTTAAAAAGAAAATCTAAATGGCAAATACTGAAACAACTATTTTAGACAGTGAAAGCTAAAAATGTATTCAATTATTCAACTCAAGTTGTAAGATTAATAGAACATTAAAGAACTATTTTGCCTATAAAAATAACAAAACAACAAAAAGGTCATGATATACTTACAGTTTCTTAAGTAATCAACTTAAATCACCATTTAAAAGGCTTTGGGGGGCCTCAATTTACATATATAATCTACATTAAGTCAGATAAGGAACCATAAATCTGATAAGGAAAGGTCAAATTGTCTTCATGTCACAGCAATATAGAAGTGAAGAACAAAAATACATAGCACTCAGAACAAAGAACAACTCACCAGGAAGAAACGGGATAAATGGAAGCAATTTTCCCAACTAATCTGGAAGGTTCTGTAGAAAAGATCCCTTCCAGTCTAAACCTTTGATATTTATGTTTTAAGAAAAGTGTTAAATGCCCTTCTCTTCCTGAGTGTTTCTAGAGTAGTTTACTGACAAAATATCTTAATTAATACGCTGACCTATCCTATGTAAACCAACTTACTAAACAGAATTCATGTTATAGGATAATTGGTGCTTCTCCTGTGGGATAATTTCTACTGGACCTTTTTTTTTCTCCCCCTGTGGAAAAAACCATAAGCAATGCTGGAAAGTTTTGATCTTCAGCCAGAAATGAAGCGGAATGTTTTGTCAACTGAGAGGTTCACATTGAATACATTTCTTCATACAGATTCAGTTATGCACAGCAAGGGTGAGTGAACCGCCTTCTCCTTCCTACTGGTACTAGGTGCTTTCCACTTTCTTTAGTAGGAATGCACCAGTCACAGCAGCTTCATCCCCCATCATGACAGCTCACAGACAGCAAAAGGTGGGCAGAACCAGGTGTCTTTTGCTGAGTGCCAAGTGGGAAGCATGGGAGTTACACCGGAAGCCCGAACATGGGCATCTCAAACATGAGGTAAATCATGGTCCTGTTGCCACCTTCCATGAGTGCTCAGGGTGGCACCAACACACAGGCTTAAAATACACCTTAGTCGTGGTTAAATGAGGGATTCCACAAACCGATCACATCTCTGTCCTCTTTCTGAAGCAGCAATTAAGTATCATCCGTTCTTGAGCTATTAAATAATTGAACAAATAGGTGGATGGCAATAGAGTTGTACCTTGAACAGCACAGGATTGAACTGAGTGGGTCCATTTACAAAGATTACTGTGGATGGATTTTTTTTAATTTTGAGATTTGTGATGATTTGAAAAAGCTAGGAGACTAATCATGTGGAATCGTTGCAAAAATTAAGAAAAGGATATGCCATAAGTACATAAAGCATATACATGTCATAGTCTATTTTACCATTTACTGCCATAAGGCATATACAGAACTATAACAGAAAGCTGTAATTTATCAAAGCACATACTCATACTCACCAGATGCCCCCCCCCGGAGAGAAATATAAGCAAATGGAAAACTAGTTACCAGTTCATAGCTGTACAAAATAAACTAGGCTCATACTGTACATCATGAGAACTCTCAATGAGTTTTGAGCTCATGCACGGAAGAGCTGGATCAGATGATGTGTGGCTTCACCTCTAGTGTCCTACCAAAAGAAAAAAAAATCCATCAAGCTCCTCCCCTTCCTTCACTGCTATATAACACACAGACCACACAAAATTGGGCTAGTTAACTGTTTACAGTACTGGCCAGACTTCCTGTCAACAGGAGCCTTTTAGTAGTTAGGTTTTTGGAAAGTCAAAAGTTACTTGTGGATTTTTTACTAAACATAGGATGGGTTTTCCTAACCTGAGTTGTTTAAGTTTGTATGACAAAATTTGCCAATAAGCATGGCAACATTCAGACAACTCTCACGTTACATATTTGCAACCCTGCAGTAGCCATAAAAAAAAAAATCAGAGGATAATGATTCAGTGAGGCCAGAGGCTGGCCACAAGAATGCACCAGGTGATGAAGCCTGGGCAAGTCAGGACATTTAGATCCTCCTGGCTGATGCTGATGTTTGGTTACATTTTCTTTTTAAATTTTATTTTCACTATTTAAACTTTTCCATACAATATATACTTGGTCATATTCTTTCTCTCCCCTCCTATATATCCCCAGCTTGGTTCTTAAAATGAACGAAGCTGAGGCCTTTAAAAAAATTGTGAATTTCACTGCACAGTCTTCTGTTTTCTTCTTTATTCCTATTTTTCCCTCTCTCTATATTGGCAAGTGTTTCCTAAAAGTAGACTCAAAATGTATTAAGTTCAATTAGTTTGAGACAATTGAAATTACTACTCTAGTTTAAAATTCCAGCAAATTTAGATAAGATCAGGCCCTTACAGGGTAGTGTGGCTATCAACAAATTCCAATGGTTTTTGTCTTTGTTTTGTTTTTATTTTCCCCCCTTTTATTGAAAATAGATTCTTTTCTCTCCCAATGTATCCTGATTTTACTTCCCTCCCTCCTCTCCTCCCAGTTTCTCTCCGCCTCACAGTTCCCCTCTTGATCCACTCCCTTTCTCTCTTCATTGGAAAAGAACAGGCTTCTAAGAGATAGCAACCAAACATGACAAAGTAAAGTACAATACGATGAAGCAAAAACTATCGGACTCTTTTCCTCCTGTAGAGTTGCCGCGTCCAACTTAGACATGACAGTTTTGGCCTCAAATTCCAGTATTTTTAAAAGTCTTGTGGAATCCATGTTATGCCACATTTCATTATTCCAATTTGCAAGCGGATGTGCGGATGGTCTTCGTCCTGTTGCCTTTTTACTCTAGGCTCTTGGGGAAAATTTGGTCATGTGATCCTGCAAAGCACAGCTTCTCCATCTCCAACTTACCTGCTCCATCTTCTTCTGTGCTAGGAATTAACCAGAGTGTCTTGTGCTAGCTAAAAACTCCACCCCTCAACTACTTGGGTTTCGTATTTGTTTTTGTTTTTTGTTTTTGACAGGCTCTCCACCTGTTGCCCAGGCTATGTTCAAACTTCGGATCCTCCCGCCTCTCCACTGCTGGGATAACAAGTATGCACCACCACACCATAAAGATACTGTTTCCAGGGGATTCTGTATTGAGCCTCTGCATTGCAAGGCACTAAAGTTCGCTTCTCTGTCCGCCATTTATTTATTCCATCTGGCAGGAAGAAAACTGTCTGTTGGATGAATGAGCACATGTCCAGCCTTCCATCATTTTCCTATGGTGTAGGGGGCAGAGGCGTGAGCCAGTTCTCATGTGATCTGCTTCTCTTGTGTTCTGCGCAAGGGTGGTAGTTCCTGTCTCTCCATGCAGCGAAGTCCTGAGCACTTAGTACGCATGCGGGAAGCGAAAGCTTGCTCAGAGTCAGATCAGAGTCAGTCCGCATAGTGAAGGCAGTGTCTTAGACATCCCTTTAGCATCGTGTCTAAATATGGTTCTTCACCCAGCTATACTAGCCATGAAACTGACTTTCTAATGTCAGCTGGATTCTGTGCAGGAGTCTCAGTTCCTTCTGAACCTCATAGGGAAATGAAAATAACTTATCTTGTAAATCCCAGTCAGTGCGTTGAAACACCCACCTTCTCAGACAGGAGTTCAGACTGGCCTCGTGGATGTTCAAGAACCTGCAACCTGAGTTTTGGAACTCTCTTTTTAATCAGCTTCAAGGATGAGACTCAGGTGAGGGTTATTTTGAATAGGGTATTAAGTGGGTCAGCTGAGCAGGGGAGCCAGGGATTCCTACAAAATCAGAACCTGCTGGGCAGGTTTAGGTTCCTTCAGATAATTGTGTTTGCATCAAAAGACAGTCCTGTTTCATTCATGGACACCAGAAAATCTTCTAGTAGGGGTGGGCATGGGCTTCTTCCCAGAGAACTGAATGCTGAGTAAATTTGAAATCTCAATGCTGACCTGTCTAATGGTGTCCCAAGTTTGAGTTAATCACACCCATTGGATGTCTTTTTGAATACCTTGTGGTATCTTATTGCTCTTTCTCTACCTGTAAGTGAATCTGCACCTACTAGGCTTTACATTGTGACATAGTGTTTAATGCGATTGAATTTGAAGTCTACATCTTCAGAGCACGCCCAGTTTCGTGCTGTCTTTAGTGGTAATCACCTTGACCCAGATCAGCTTTGAATGGAAAGATATGCAGTATGTTCAAGAGTACTGTCTATCATATGAGATGGAGCGCAGTATTCGTTTCAGGTCTTTGAATTATTGAGCACATGTGAATCACAGATTAGCGATTGTTTCATCTACCTAGTTCCTACTTATTTATCTAAGATGTGAGGAAATGTTCAAGGGCAAACGAGATAGGGAAATAATTTGTGGGAGTAGATAACAAATAAATGTCTCTTGGTATTGGTTGTCTCAATATCCACTTCCCACCACAGTCCCTCAAAATACACAAGGACTGCCCCGCTCCACTGTATAACATATCTCTGAAGACAGTGTGCCTCAGCATCATGCAACAGGTAATAACATGACATTGGAGGATTATGTCATGTTGGCAGCTCTACTTCTATCTTCCAATGTCTTGTTCTTTGATGTAAGGTGTCTCAGGGCCAAGCCTGAGATTTCTGTCCTAAGAGGCAGCTAGTTTCTGAAGACTGAACTCACCAGTCAGATAATTTGATGCCTTTCACGCTGAGAACAAGCATCCAGACTTGGCAGACAGATGTTACCGCTCATGATCAAAACATGAGGAAGAGATTAGAGACACTAAATGCCACTTGGAGGGCCTGGGAATAGTATGCAGTGTGCTAGAGTAAGAATCATCTTTCTCTTCTTCCTTTACGCACCCACAGGGAAGCCACAGAACTTGTCTCTCAACATCTTTGCTTGTCCTGGGTTCTTAGAGAGCGTTTGAAAGTTGTGGGATTTTGAACTCTAGCTACTATTTCCTCGTCCCTCAGAGCTTGCTACTTTCCAATGAGATAATTCCATAACAGAGCGCTCTCAAATCCTGTGTGGATAAACAATAGCAATGCCCTAGACCCTGCTCCCTTCTCTGAGGAAAGTGGCCCTGGCAACAGGGATACAAACCCCTTTGCATTCTCCCTTGAGCTATTTATGGGTCAAAGGTCAGCAGATCCTATAGTTTGAAATCACTTAGAGAATTGGTTCTCCTTCTGGCTTTTGCCATGATCTTAAAAATAATTTGTCATTTAAAAATGAGTTTAGAGATGGCTAGTAGATTCTGAGTCTTCTAGAGTTTCCAGATAACATCAGAATGTCTTTACTCTGGTCACAGAACTTTCATCAGGAAAGAGTAAGAGGTTGGGTATGTGGAGGAGAGAAAGGAAGGGAATAGAAAGGAGGAAGGAAAGAACAAGACAAAAATGGTGATGATGAGATAGTGAAGAAGGAGGAGGAGGAGGAAGAGAAGATATGGATGATGATGATGGGGGAGGGGGAGAAGCATTTATTGAGGAGGCCAGAAATGGACAAGAAAATCTCAAGCTGCTTTAACTGTTCAGAGCTCCTGAAGGTACAAAAGTTTTCACAGTAAAACGAAGCAATAGCCATCCATCTTACCACTACGAGCCACTGTCTTTTTAGTTTTGTTTAACAAGACGCTTACTCATGATGCACAGAGGGAAAGGAGGAAAGGGATTCCCCATGCCACCCCGCTCTGGGGTTTGTCTTTTGCTTGTTTGTCGTGTTTGCTGCTACTTCATCTCTGTGGCAAAAGCATTCCGGGGAACAGTGATAACACCTGCTGTAAAGATTTCTGGATTGCCAAAATAAATTAGAATAACAGAAAATCGAGAGGTGCCAATAGTCAGTAAGTTTTCTTTGGGGTAACAGGGTTGAGGTCAGACCCTGCTGAGCATAACATTGAACCACTGCAAACTCCTGCTCCGATGTTAGGAGTCAATTTAGGATAGTTTGGCATTGACAGGCAGGGCTCTTCACCTGTTCCATTCTTTGACATGTGCCCAAGGATTAGAACAGTACCTGACAGTGAATAAATGCATAATGAATGTTTGTTGAATAAACTCAGGTACCAATTTTTATTCTATTTCCTTATTTACCAAATATGTGTCTTCATGTATTTATCTTTAAAGCGAGAGACAAGTGTAAACATTCCACTGTAGACATGGAAAGACCTTATGAGATCCCTTGCTGAGGCGCTGCTGGCAGTTAGTGGCTGCTGCCAGAAGAAGTCAGTTTTCTTCAGGGGGTAATAGAAGAAGAAGAGGAAGAGGAAGGGGAGAAACAGAGTTGGGAGATAGATGTATATGTAGAGTCTGAGAGGAGTGGGAGAAGAGACCGAGGTGCACATATGATTTAAATATGTAAATATTGTATTCACGAATGAAATTACCAAAGAGTAATTTTTTTAAAAGAGGGAGAAAATGAAAACAGTGAGACTTACTTTCAACTATATGACTCATAATTCATTCTTCCAAGTGAAGAGAAATATGAGAACAAACACAAACAAGTTCAAACCCAACTGAAACTCACCTCTTTCTTGTTCTTGACAGCTGTGAGACGAGTCAAGAAGATGTCTCTGGAGCCTGTCCTCCAGCAGTGCCTCAAGCACTGGGCAGTTCTGTTTCCGGACAGACAGACAGCAGAGTGCGGAGAGACCACTAACATTTTTAATTGTGGGGACTCATGGGGACATACTACTTCAACTTTTATCCCCATTGTTGAGGACCCACAGCTAACTGCAACGGAGACCCCAGAAATGGAGGGACCAAGAATTGCCTCTTCCTCAGTGAGCATCAGTTAAGAACAGATTTTGAAGTGTTAGGTTTGGGGCTGGAGAGATTGCTTAAGTGGTGAAGAACCTTGCCTTCTTTTCCAGAGGACTCATGTTTCATTCCCAGCACCGGCAGGGTGGCTCACAGCTGTCTGTAACTCTAGTTTCAGGGGGATCCAATGCCCCCTTCTAGCCTTCAGGGCACCATGAATGCACATGCTACATAGTCACGCATGCAGACAAAATAGTCATACATGCATAAAATTAACTAATTAAAATTGTTAAGTGTAAATTGCTACATTTTTAGAGGAGAAATTGATGATGGGCAAGGAGGGGTTCTATCATTTGTAGCTAACAGCATCTTTAAAAACCAGGTTAAAGCGATCACAGCTTGTCATTCTTCCATAGCTGCTTCTGTGGGTTCTGTTCAAGTGGATCCTTTCAGTGGACACAGAGCCTTTTAGCTTTCACTGCTTCTCCTTCTCTCACTTTTATTAACAGAGTAAGAGCTTTGGTTTCTTTGATGATGATTTCAACCAGCCATATGGACATACAATCTGGACAAATGTGTCATTAGTTTTCTATAACTGATCCTGGAAATCGACTAAATATACTTTGCCTCCAGATGATGGAATAGGAAACTCAAAGATATTTCTCTTCAATTCGAAAGAATATCCCAAGATTAACAAACAACAGCCGCAGTGGCAGACACAAGAACGAGAGCCAAGAATTTTTTGTCCTCAAAGGCATAAGGTTGCCTTGTCAATAACATGAAAACAGGGGGGTGCTTTTGGTATTAGTAGAACTTATTTGTAACAGTGATTAGATATACTTCCTCTTCTTCTACTTTATGTATAATTTTAATGATTTTTGAAAGGAAACTCTTGAAGCCCATTGGATAATCTCTGAGGTCTGGATCGCATAAGAAGCTGTGCCCAGTTTAATATTTAGGGGAATGATGTGTGGGTCTTTCCACAAAGACTAAGCTGCTGGATTCCTATCTCTCCACCCGAAAGACTGCACCAAGTGCCTCCTCTGTTTGCATAACGTTCTTTTGATGCTCCAAGTCCAAGTGCCATTTTTGATGTAAAAAAATTATAGCTTTGAAGTTTTTGAGTATTTTCTTTTTAAAAACAATTTAGATCCCTTGTTACTTAGGGCTATCACTTTTAACTTGCAAATATATCCCCGATAACCATGTACAAATGTTTTGTTTCAGATGCATGTGTTTTATGTAGGAAATGTACTGGTCTTCATGTTTTCTTATATCTCTTGCTTTTAAGGCAGTGTAATTGTTTACATCTGAAGACCACATCTGTATATATCTACTGCATCCCCTCTACTGGGCCACGCTGTAGCTTAGATTACATGTCACAGATACTATGAAAACATGGGAACATCTGGAATGGTTATACCACAGTATCTGGAGACCTAATGTTTGTGCACATTTTCTTCCTCATGCTTAGGATAGAGACGGTGGAAAGGAAAGAAACTGAGAAGTAATATGCTAGATTTGACACAGAAATGTGCTATGATGTCGTGCTGATAAAAATGAGTAGGACAACTTTAAAGCTGTAAAACTTGAAGTTTTAAATAACACGGCACACAAACCTTTCAGAAAGTTCTTATGACTCAGAAGCAATAGCTTCGTTGATGTGTTTAGCACAGCTTTTTAAAAAAATTTAATTTTTCATTTTTTTAATGGTGGAAGACTCTATATGGACGGGAGACCAAAACTCTTTGGAAGGAAAGGAAGGCTGACATATTGATTTCGTGACTCATTTATATGTAACAGCAGATTACTGCCTTGTTTCCAGGCTGTGTTATCTAATTAACTCAGTGTCAGTTGTTGCCAACAAAATGTGTAGGACATGCCTCATGGTGTGGTCTGACAGCTAAGTCCAGTCCCCTTCATTGATTGGGAAAAGACTAACAAGCCTTCTAGTTTCCTGTACCACGCCTGCTTTGTCCAACTGCTTACCTAAGAGAGTCTGACACGCCGAACACAATGTGCCTAGAGTTCCTGCCCCTAAGGTTGTATTTTGGTTAATACAATGCAAAAGAAGTCTTGAAGGTGGAGCTCCAGGAAATCACGCCCGCTTTCTCTTCTCGATAAAAGGTAGTGAAGACACCTGACCTGTCTTTGTCCTTTATTTTTCTCATTTATTCCTCCTTACTGTGGTAATTTCAGGCCTGAAGGTGCGAGGGCCACACTGTGACGACAAAGCAACGGACCTGTGCTAAAGATGGCAGCCCGTGGTGTGGAAGGAGGTTGTTTCTCGAGTGGGTGCCTTATTCTTGGACTGTTCACTTTTAGAGACCTGGTAACATCAGACCTGTGGATTCCAGTTCATTCCATTTCTGTGCAGCTTGACGAGACAGCTACCTCCACAGCAAGTGTGGAGGGCAAATGCTTTATTGTCTGCTGCTGTCTGACGTAGAATAGTGAGGCTTTAGTTCAGCTCTCTCTTCTGCCTCTTGCTCCATTCACGGTTCCTTTTGATGCTGTTTTGAAGCTTTCTTTGTCCTCTTTCATATCTGTTATCTGTCAGCCTTGACATCCTTCTCTTACCCTGCCTGTCTTTTGTTATGGGCAAACACATAGTTCCCTTTCTCATTTTATAGTTAAGGGGACCAAGACATGGTAGACTTCACTCTGCCATTTCACTGATTAAGAAACAAGGGGAAAAGATAGTAAAATATTGCCCAGATAAAACCTACCACATTAAACAAGGCTTCTTGGCAATCACCTGTGTGTGGCAAATACAAACAATGACAACGGCAAATGTTATGTCAGTTATATGTCAGGTCCAGTGTTATCATTGTTGCTTTATCAATATTACTTTCTTTATTATACAATGAGGAAAGCTTAATAAGCATATTAATTTAACAGATGGGAGAACTTGGGAACAGTAGAACAAAGTAATATTTTAGGGTCACATACCTTGTTATGCATTGCTGGAGAAATATCTAGAAAATTGACTACTGGGGTACATCAGCCTTCACTGCAACGCACATCAACTAACTCAGCCTACAACATCTATCAGAATGGAGTTTTCTAATAGCATATAATTAGTCTGTCATCAAGTAATAGAAAATTGGGCTGGAGAGATGGCTCCGTTCACAAGCATAAATATAAGAGTAACAGAAAATTTAAAAACTAAGTAGTAAGAAGTTCATTCATTTGCTGAAGAGATGAGAAACTGTTGTACCTCACATGTTAAGTCAAGCCTTAGGCATATATATGCTACAAGTACCAATTTTGCCTTCAGATACTCACATTCTCTGTGATGAAGAAAGAAAAATTAGCAGGTGAGTAAATTATTTCATATAGGATGCTATCAAGGCAGATGTGACATAACTTTGAGTAAAACATCCAAGAACCCATAATATCTGAGCTGTGCCCTGCAAGTCAGCAGGGATCCAGGCAGTTAAGACATAAAGCATCATGGAGATGGGAAATAGCTTAAGCTGTGGCCAGAGGTGAAGAGCCAGCTCAGTGCCCCCAAGGGGCAAGGCAAGCAGAATGGCTGAAAGGTGAACCCAGAGTTGGAGATAATACAGTCTCGAGTAAGCTGGAGGGCTAGCTGGAAAAAAGCAGTGGGAAGCCATCACACGCCTTCGTGAATGAGAGCCAGGAGCAGACTGGGATCTAGAAAATCACTCTGGCTGTCCCACGGAAGAGACATTCTGAAAAAGACATTTTGATTTTGGTTTTCTTTTTTTATATTTTAATGTCTCTTTTTTTGTATGTGTGAGTTCTTTGTTTTCATTCATGTCATTCATAATAAACACCAAAAATTAAAAAAAAAATAAATCCCAGATTCTCTGCTTCATCACTAACACTCCAGGCCCTGGAGACTGTTTGGGAGTGGACTACTTCCCTTCTGCTTAGACAGTGTGTCATCAGTTGCTGCAGGTGAATAAGAACTACTTTTGTTATGAATTCGGGAAGTTGCGGTATGTGGAATTTAACGCAGTCACATGTGTCTTCCTATGTTTGTAAGTTTCTATCTTTGAACAAGAAGTGGAGTATAACTTTTGCTGAAAATATTACAGCCCACTTTTCAAACTTGCTCACCAAAGTGAAAATCCTTTTCTGCTTTTCCTGAAAGACCAAACGCTTGACCTTGAGGGACATCTTCCTCTTCAAGCCCCATTCTCACATTCTTATCACAACGAAAGATGTTTTTCTTGCTCTTCTTGTTTTCAGTGCTGGAGATAGAGCCCAAAGCCTTGCATAAGCTAAGCAAGTGCTGGGCCACTGGGCTATGTTCATAGGGGTCATTTTCCAAAACAAATGAAAAACATCCATTGTCACCTCTGTGCCACATCAAAGCTGTGAGACAAATCAATGGTTGGTAGTTATGCAAATGGTTGGTAGTCATGCAAACGATGGGCAGTTATGTAAATAGTAGATAGTTAAGTAAACTGCAGCGTTTCCACTGTGCCAGCAGTAATGGTAGCCCTTAGATTTTTTGACTCATGTTCCTGCTCAGATCCATTAACATATTGTGACTGTCCTCTAGACATAAACACAAAGAAAACATGCTCCACTCAAGGCAGGGAATCCAATCATGGAGAGTTTCAGCACCAGGCTATCCAATCACAGAGTGTTTCAGCACCAGGCTATCCAATCACAGAGAGTTTCTGCAATAGGCGATGACATGGTACAAAGTACATAGAGAATAAATAATGTGAAAGAGGGCCATATCCTGAAGACACAGGAGCTTTTGACTTATGTATACTAGATTTATCTAGAAGAAGTTGAGAACACTGAGCTAAATTAAATTCTAGCATCAAAAGTTTCTGATTCTGCTTGGGATCTACATTTGACCTGGCTAGATGACATATTTATTCATCAGTTTAGAGTATGAGAAGAACTTGTGGATCAATGCTAATCTATGTTTTTTAATGCTATTGCTGAATGAGAAGAAAAGGAAGTCCTGAATGGTTAGTTCTTCATCTCTAACAGATGCAAGGCTGTTGGTAAATCAGCAACTCTAATGTGTAGTGTGTGTTTGTGTGTGTGTGCATGATGTGTACATGCTCATGTGTAGTGTGTGTGTATTCTGTGTACATGTTCATGTGTATGAGTGAAGACATGGCATGTGATGTGTGGAGGTTGGAGGACAACCTCAGATCTTGCTCCTCACTTTCTATCTTGTTTGAGACACAGTCTCTTATTCTTTGCCGTTGTATGCACCAGGCTAGCTGGCTGGCGATGTTCCCTCCCATTCTATCTCACCACAAAAGCACTGGGTGTGCAAGTGTGCGTGACCGAATCCCACACTCGGTGGGCTCTGAGCATCTAAGAAACCTCACACTTGTGCGGCATCTCCTGTGAAATAGTCGGTGCAGTTCATACTCTTCACTTGGGATGTTTTCTGAAAAAGATTTCCTTTTAATAGTTTTCCTAAGTGCTGCCTCGTGGCTCTGAGCTACTTAGTCTTTCTGGATTCCATTTTCTACATGTAGATTGCACGTGCTGTAGGCAAGAAACACTGCCGGGAGGCATTGCTACACGGCTCAGGTCAGACCACAGGAGTGGAAGGGCTTTGCATCTGCAGAAGCTAAGCCCTGACTGCTTCTTAGAAAGCAGGGCGACGTCTCAAGGTCCCATGAAGGCAAAACAGCAACTGATGGGCAACCTGTTCTCTTGGTGTTTTTATACTCTTCCTCCAAATTCAACATAAGAAAATTCCACAATTTTTAAAAATATTGTTCATATACACTTAATTTCGGAAGGTGAATGGGAATTTGAAAGGAACTTAAATGACTAAATCAAGAGAGGGCACTGTACAATATGTTGTTTTTTCACTATTGCAGATGATGTGGATTTCCTTCCCAGCTTTTAGCGGAAAGAGATGCCACACAGCTTTTCTTAAACGATCTCATTAGGTCTGATCCTGGACCTCGAGTCTCTCAGGCAGCAGGTTGGAACACCAGCTTGCTCGGCGCTGTCTCTTGGGGCTTCAGGCTTCGGCCCGTGGGAACACGAACCTTGCTTTTGCTTCTCAGATTCCCTCAGTTGTCTACTCCTTCATCTCATTAGGCTGGAGCCTTCCTCAGAGCTCTTTATCCCTCTGTGTCGGGCTTGAGTGAAATACTGCATGGCAAGGTATGGGATTTGTTTCCTTGGTGTTACTAAAGAGGAGTGACTGTTAGTAAAACACACATGAACGTTTGGCTGTTTTGGTCACTGAGGGATAAGCCTTGACATGGGGGTGGAGGGTGGGATCTGAGTTGGTCAGAAGGTGGTGAGCTGCCGGAACACAGGCTGCTGGTGACATAAAGAGAAGTTCATTGTGGCTTGTGGGTCTAGAGGTTAAAGTTCAGTATTGGGCAGCTATGTTGTTGAGGGCTTCTAGAGATGCGCTAAGAGCAGTTACACACCCTGGGCAGGAAGCAGAGAGCGATGGAATGATCATTACTTTTGAGGACATTTCCCGTGGTCTAGATGCCTCTCACTAGGCCCTGCTTCTCAAATACAGCACTCCCCAGTGCGACCAGCTTGGGAACAAAGCCAATGCTTGTCCTTATGGAAGCCAAGGCGAGATACTTAGCCCTTCCCTGCACCGCGGGGCTGGCTGTAAGTGATATTTCTGACTTCCTGTGACTTGAGCATGTCATTCCTAAATAAAGGTTTTCCTGGGTGATGCTTTCATCGCCTCCCCCCAGCAAAGACCACGTGGGAGCAGGTCATGGTTCTTCTTCTGTGGAAGAGAGCTCATCCCCAAATTTCCCTGTTTATAGTTTTAGAATGCCCTTCTCTTCTATACCTGAATAGGGCTCCTTTCAACCTGAACCCCTACACCAGCCTTTCTTAATGACTTTAGAGTCCCAGACAAAACTTGCAGAGTTTTGCGGCCAGAAGGCCCACAATATCTCATGTAAAGTATTAAAGGCACACATTGATTCTTTCAATAGAGAAGAGCAAACTTGGGGTTCAGTTTTGGTTATTATTTTCAAATAAGGACATGAAACAATTTTTACATATTTTAGGGTACAACGGGAAATAACTTCTCCCTTGCTCTCTTGACCAGCCGCTCCCTGGTCCAGTGCTCCATGTAGATTTTACCGGCTAATGAGCAAAAGAGAGTTGTTCAAATACCACAGAAAATGCATCAAAAATGTCCACGGTTACTCAAAGCATCCTGAAACTTTAAGAAATTTCTCTATGGGATTGTGACTCAAAGACAGGCTGATATATTTAATAAGTGAGACACTGAAGTGGAGAGGAGAGACAACCAAGAGGGTGTCTGCCAGGGGATTAGAATATGAGGGTGGTGGTTGGCGTGTGGGTGTGGCAGTTTGAATGAGAATGGTCTTCATATACGCATCTGAGTGCTTGCTCCCCGGTAGAGGAACTGTTTGGAAAGGATGAGGAGGTATGGTACTTTTGGAGAGGGGTATGTCACTGGGGGTCAGCTAAGAGCTCACACCGGGTCCAGTCTCTATCAAGCCCTTCCTGTCTGCCTCCTGCCTGCGGATCAGAAGGTAAGCTCTGAGCTATTACTCCAGCTCCAAGCCCGTCGGCCACCATGCTCCCTCATGCTCCCTACCACTGTGGTAACAGGCTTACCCTCTGGAATTTGAGCAAGCCCTGTTTAAATGCTTTCTTCTATAAGCTTCCACCTTGGTCATGGTGTCTATTCACTAGAATAAAGCAGTAACTAAGACTGGGCAATAGAATCAGTCTAGAGATACTAACCAATGTATTTAAATAAACGGAAATAATTAGATGCATTAAAATTAGAAATAAAGAAGTGAAACAATAGCTATTCGAAACTGATATGATCAGATACACTAAGTTTCTACCAATAAACACTACAAAGAGACATGTACAATTAATAAATTAATTTTATTTTTACAATACTATCTCATTTTCAAAGATAAAGAATAAAACACTTGATAACAATGTAAGAGAAAATTGTACAAGATCTACCTAAATATGATTGTAATTTTTCACCAAACAGTAAAAGCACACACAGAAATATCTATCCCATTCTTGCATAGACAGTTCCATGTCTATACAAAGACACAAAGACACAGTTCTTTTTAAATTTTTATATGCCTCCAAGTTGTTTCCAGAGTTCATATGAAAAGATATAACCTGTGAGAACTGCATGGGCCATGCAAAGCACAAAGGAACAGGGAAAGAAGAGAAGCTCCAGAGAAAGCTAGGCCATAGAGTCAGAAAAACATCCTGGTGTCTCATTTCCCAGTGGGACAGTGTAAAGTCCGGAAACAGCAAGGTTTCCAGGGAGAGAAATCAAGCCTGCTTAAACTTGGTTGTTTCTGATGCAATTTAGCATAATCCTTCTGAAGACACAGTCTAAGAATATCTAGCGAACTTAAAAAAAAATGCATGTACTCTGGCTTACCAGTTCTTATTTTAGGGACTCATCAAAAAAGAATCCTCAGAAATATGCAAATCTGTACAGCTGTGTTTGTTATAACATTAATAGCAGAAAAAGCAAAAAAGAAATTCAAATGCAAGTATCCAACAGTATGTAATAGTTAATTTAAACAAGTAAACGATGAGCTAGCTAGGTGATAAATGTGACAACGACATGGCTTCTTAGAGATTTGCAGTGTAAATTAGAGGACTAAGGAGCCTGAGAAACCTTGCAAGAAGAACTTGATTCCAGTTTGTTCCTAGTTCCCCTCAAATGTATTCGACCTCTCAAGTCTTTTTATTTATGAGGAAACCTGGAAATGCTGAGGTGGTCTCAGGAGTAAATGTCAGCTGTCTTCCTCATTCTGTGCTGTCATTTCTATTTATGACCGGTGAGATCTGGCCTGACATTTGTTGTGTCCAGTTCTGTCACTGCTCCTGGACTGAGAGCCTTCTTCATTAGATTATACGCTGATACTCATTTCCTTTAACATGAGAACTCAGCTGGCCGCCGACATCCGCTTCAAATATCATCAGTTGGCTTGGCTTGCAAAAAAAAAAAAAGATAGAAAAAAATGGGTGATGACTAAAACTCTGACTCCCATCTGCTTTTGGTGTCACACTGTCCCTTGGGGCTGTTTGTCACTGAGGACGGGATGAGTGTGCTCAGCCTGTGAGTCTTATGCTCTCCACCTCCCGGCCATCTGGGAAAGGCAGTGAAAGAAGCCAGTGAGATTACAGACCCCAGGGACAGGATTTGCTGTGATTAGAGGTCCTGGCATTATATGCAGAGGAACCCTGACTTGGAGTCCATGTTTTGGTGTGAGTTGGCACAATGTGGAATTCAGTTGAAGTCTTGCAGCCCGTCTCAAACTGAAAGGGAAGAGGCGGGGTGAAAGCCGAACTCAAAATGAACTTGCCTGCTTCCTGTTCACTCGGTATGAATATGTTATTGAATATTAAAATAAATCTTCACCAAGACTTAAATGGCTTGACTGAGCCTAACCCGGCCTTGCTGCCGCCAGGATGTCCATCATTGTATCTGTGTTTGCCTTTGGGTTATTCTATCCTAGCTGTTGGAAGAATGGGCCACATTAGGGAACTAGCCAAAACCCAAGGATTTAAAGTGATGGACAGGAAGGGTCTAACAATGAGGACCTGCGTAGTATGCTGAGTGTCCCGGGTCGTCTCCATGTCTGACCCCTGAGAGTCCGGTCCAGCCATCCACTTTACCTAGATCTTCAGAGAAACTTCATCTTACTGCTTTCCTGGAAAACACCCTAAAAACTCTATTTGAAGTTTTCCAGGATATAGTTCACAGATTACTGGTCTTATAAATGATGCATTTATTTATTATTCAGTTGATGAAAGGTCTTGTACCAAAGAGCTGTTAAAACCATATACACCGCACTCAGCTAAGGATTCATTTGAATTTCTTGTTTTTATGTCTGTTTTCCCTGTTAATGAAGAAGTTATTATACACATCAATTCTAAGAGCCAAATAAACTGAAGGAGGAACTAAAATACATCAACATCTATAAAGGTAGAGGAATGTCAAATTAGAAGTTGCACAGAGAATTTGGTAATTTCTGGGCATCATCACATGTAACCCTAGTGCCCAGTCAGTGCTCAGGGTCGTGTCAACTTCTGAGAACTGAGTCTGGCATTTCAGAGAGGTCCTGTGTCCACTTTTCTAGAAATACGGACTGGGAAACTGGTCCCAGCGAGAGCAGTGAGTCACTGGAGTAAAGAACTGACTATCTCCTCTCTCCTTACAACAATTCAGAGTGAGAAGTGAATGCTACAACCGATAATGAGATCTGGGACCTCCTTATTCACACCATTCCTGACCACGTCTGTAATGTATTTCAAGCACTTAGGACGTACATTTTTTCCTGTTTCACCTGAAAAGGATCTCATCACCTCTTTATATTCTGTTTTCTTCGTAGTAATTAAGAGAACTGACCTTTATGAACTTCAATGAAAAACTCCCTTTTTACAAGCGGTTCTCAACCTGTGAGTTGCGACCCCCTTAGAGGGTCAGATAAGCCTTTCGCAGGGGTTGCATATTCAGATATCCTGCATAGCAGATGTTTACTTTTTGATTCATAACAGTAGCAAAAGAATAGTGTTATGGTTGGGGTCACCTCAACATAGGAATAGTATTAAGGGCCCACAGCTTTAGGAAGGTTGAGAACTGCTCGAGGCTAGGCATGTAGCACACAGGTCCACCCTCCCTCGAACACCCTACTGCATAGAACAGCAGGTGTCTGACGTTTGTAGAACTGCAAATGAAATAATGAGAATTTTTATTATTATTTAGTCTATCACTTCATTCATTCATTCATTCATTCATTCATTATTTAATGAGACAGTCCTGTGTATCCCAAGCTGGCCTTGAACTTGCTGTGTAGTCAAGGATGATCTTGAAATTCTGAACCTTCAACTTTTCCCTCCCAAGTGGTGGGGGATTTTTTTTTCTTAGCACTCTAAATAATATTCTCTTTTTGATACCTTTGCTTTGTTTTAATTTTTTAAACAACAGCAAGTTGGTATTAGCATTGTTTTCTCAAAATGGAAATTTAAAGTACTTAGAATCCCAGGACACAGAAATGAATATCTGCATTATAGTCACCGAGAGAATCTTACTTATCAAATGTATCAATTGCACTGGATGGAAATCATTCCTAGCAGAGCTGAGACATGTTTTGCTGGCTTTTCTTCTCTTTAGACATCTGTGAAATTGATGCCTGTCCTCACAGTTACTTCTGGTTGTCCCCAAGGGCAGGAGTATCGATTGTGCTCAGCTTCCATGTACCATCCTTGATTTTGGCCTTTTTTTCTGTTGCAGCATGGTTGTGCTGCGTATCTCCATATTTCCTAAGTGCCACTGCCCTGGTATTGCATGGTCTTCAGTTACTCTTTGTAGGCTTAGATTTGTCAAACACCTACTTTGTTTAAAGTTCTTAAACTCCTTTACGGGTCCTTCCAATTCTCCACCCCTGCCCCAACCTTAAGTAGGAGATTAGTAGGAAAAAGGCTATAGGCCTTTTTTTATTTACTTCCTGCTGACACGGGTCGAGTGTTCTTTGGGAATTACCAAACTCAGTTGTCAGAATATGGGCAATCTAGCAAAGCAGCAGCAGCAACACCATTAGCAAAAGCAGAATGACTCAGTAGAAGCGGCTAGGCTCTGCCCAAACGCCATGAGTCCACCAAAGCAGCGAAACTCTACCAAAGCACTGAAACTCCACCAAAGCAGCCCGAGTTTTCTGCAGCATTTCTCTATGTGAAGACCAGCGAAGGATGCAAATGATAGCAATGCAAAAGCATAGAGATGCAGAAAGCTTTGTCTCACCATCTGCGGGCTTCTATTTTACTGTCCTCAAAGTCCTCACAAGGATGTTTTGCAGCTCACGGAAGTAGCTATAATCTGACCAACATCATGCACCCTCTCAGGGGGGCTGTTTTCTGCAGGGGACAGACATTCCCACATCCCACAATTGGGACCAAAACAAAAACATATTCACATGACACAACTGAGTTTCCAAAGAACCCAGAAATCTCCACTTCAACTCTTACTGTTTTCAAGAGACTGACTTCTTCCCACTGGGGACCTCCTTTGCTGAGTCCTCAGTGCTATGAGCAATCTTGTGATATATCAGACTGTAACTCTTACCGTCTAGATGTCTTAATGTCTCAATGTCTATATCAATGACTTAGTGTACTAAAACCCTGGTCCCAGTGTGACCCTGTGAAGGCACAGTCTTTGTAAATGAAATCGGTACCTGAGAAAAGGTGGAATGGTTGGCTCGCACTTTCTGCCAGGCAAGGCTACCAATGAGACAGTAGTAGTCCGTAAATAGGAAAGAAGCCCCCCATAAGATTGCAACCTCTTTGGCATCCTGATCATAGATTCCAGCTAACAAACTCTATGGGATAAAATCCTACTGTTTCTGACCTGCTCACTCCATAGAAATTTATCATGGCCTTTTGAACGGATCACAGCTTATAACTCTGATCTGTTAAACAGGTTTAAAAAAAA
Source organism: Pachyuromys duprasi (assembly GCA_028658305.1). Taxonomy (NCBI): domain Eukaryota; kingdom Metazoa; phylum Chordata; class Mammalia; order Rodentia; family Muridae; genus Pachyuromys; species Pachyuromys duprasi. The sequence continues at coordinate 8,199,018 of CM053767.1, forward strand.
CTGTACTCTTGGTGAAGTGGTTTGTGTTTGTTTTTTCTGTTTGTTTCTTTGCCATGTCTCAGGCGTAGGTCTATAGACATTAGACAGAAAGGCAAGTATCATATTCTAGTGAAAACTTTTCATTTACTGTTATAACCAAGCAATGTCACAGGGTGGCTGGAAGCTCTTTAGTTCACTTATGCGTAGATTTAAAGCTCACCCTTCTCCCCAGCTCACTGACATGCACACAGTATCTGAAGCTAAGGAGGCATGCAGTCTCCTTGCAGCTAAAAGTCTGCACCTCCACAAACAGAAGCCAAGAAAACAGATTGAGTAGAGAAGGAGAAGTTTTGGAGCAACGCCTTGGGGTTGGTCAAAGGAGTCACAGGGATATTATTAATCTTAAATACTGCTCCAGGGCAGCTGGGAGAGAAGAGAGAATGAAGGTTTGAGAGGGACTAACTGGGCCAGCTAGAAGAGGGTAGCAGGCAGGATCTATGTCACAAGTTAGATTCTGGGTGTAGAAGTCAATAATTCATGAATTAATTCGCATATGCCATCATTCACTTACCAATCTATAAATATTCAATAACTGATAACACTCAATTCAGGTAAGGTCATGGTAAGAGAAAGTCCACTTCAGAGCTATTAATTTCTTTGTAATCTTTGTCTTCTATATATGATAGATACAAACTATTGCTTAGCACAATATTCCAAGCAAAAACTTGGATCAGAGCATGATCTAAGGTGGAGACTTCTGCTTGACATTTCTTTGTGGCTAACGGGATATTACAGATAACAATGGAGGTACCCAGGACACGGGGAACAACTCTGCACACAAAGCAAAGATGGCACTTATTCTATTAAAGGGATTTAGAATCTCAGGGACATTGTTGTCTTTAGGCTTTGCGGTTTAGCAGAACAAAGTTGCTAGAGATATTTAGCAGCCTTAGTTAAACTAGTCACAATTAAAGAAATGAATCCACAAATACTAAGAGTGCTTAAATAATTTACTTCCAATAAAAGCCAGAAAGATATCTTTGTATCATTATGTTGGCTTAGAAATAGTTACACAGTTAATACAATAGTGCTAAACGGCCCCTCCATAGGCATTTAAAACCAATTTTCCAGATTTCTGTGGTTTACTAATTGATATCTAAATGTAGCTTTAGAAGTAGGAGAAAATCAGAAATGCGTTACATTTTAATGAATGGAGGAACCGGGGAAGGATTCCAAGAGTAAATTGTTATGCCAGTTTTCTGCATTTATCAAACAGAAAAAAAGATCTTTAACTTTATTTTCTTGGCAATGAATAGAGAAAGGAAGCAATACTATGTGAAATAAGCATGCCTAAATATATATCATCATAGAATATGGTAAGCATCAAAGTGTTGCCATGCTTATTTGGGAAAGGAAAAATGGCATGATATGTTTTTTTAATCAAGTAGTTGAAAAGCATTTTAAATATTTTTGTATTTTTTACTATATACCAAAATATTTGATTATTTTTTCTTTATTACAAATATGGATTATTTGTTTTTAAATTTAATTAAAATATAATTATAATCATTTCTCTCTTACCTTTTAACCCTTCCCATCTCTGCCCCTCCCTTCCCAAATTCACAGCCCTTCTTTTTTTAACTATTGTTTTTACATAAACATAGAAATCAATAAACAGAAATACAACATGCTGAGATCAGTCAGTGTTGTCTGCATGTGTGTTTCTAGGTCTGGCCACTTGGTATTGGATAACCAGTCAGGGTGAACATCCTTGGGAAGACTAATTCTACTTTTCTCAGCAGCTGTTTAGTGTTCATAAAATGAACAATATACATACAGATGTATGTATAATGCCCTCAAAGATGTAAATGTAGATATAGATATGTGATTTCTTTCTTTTAAGAACATATCATTTGTTCCACAAAAATACAACTATTATTGCTTTTACACATTGCCACCATTTCCTATGTGTGCACAACAATTAGCTACAATTTTATGAATACAAGATACAGGTTTTAATAGCAAAAACATTCATTGTACATTTTTGTCTTGAGTCTTTATGTTTTCTTTCAGTTTTTGGCTTAAGCATAAAGATCACACATTAAGGTTTAACACTTTGCTATCTTTGAAGGTTCATATCAACATTCAAACGTTCTCTCTTTACAGTTGTGAAGCACCATGCTGTACAGCCTCAGTAACAGGAGCCCACTCTCTTCTTCCCTATCAAGGACTTCGAAGGAGATGCAGGGGCCCTGCCAGCGTGTCTACTGGAAGACAGACAAATCCGCATTCACTATCCTCATCCCTTAGCCCTAAGTCTGCCTTCAGGCTTTTTAACTGAGTCTACAGAGGTCATCACGTGGCCTTTTCCGTTGACAAGTTCAATGTTCCTTTTAGTTCTCGCTCCTTTGAAGCATGCACACCCTCATTTAACTTTCTCTTCCTTGAAGTTTTCATGTCCCAGGCTTCCCAGCTGTCTGTGGTATTTCAAAAATCTTTTCCAGATCCGTTTTCCCATTTTCTGCATTTACTGTCTTCAAAATCCTTGCAGCTTTCTCTAAGTGTTGTTCAGGAACAAGCGTCAGCAGGGGCCACTGAGCTCTCACTAAAATGCGGAATTCAAACTCCTCTCCACACCTGAGAACCCATGTTGAATGACCCGCACTCCACACTGAAGCCCTCTCAGTGGGTCCCCTTTCACAGTCAAATCTGAGAAGCATTGCCCTCAAAGATGGGCACTGAGGCTCTTTCCTTCATCCTCTCTCTCAGAGGTGTGCGCCTGCACCAGACTTTGTCATTTGTGCCCTTAGGACTCTCACAGCAATCTTTGAATGCTAGGCATCCATTTGCAATTGCTTATCTACCTGCAAAACCCATAGGCACCTCAAACTACATATGTCTAATTTTTATCTAGTTTCCACTTTTCTCCTCTGATGAAACACCCAAGGGAAAAAAATTAACCATTATCCTTGACTCTCCCTTCCCCTGTCAGTGGCAGACTGTACTAATACAGTAACAGCCACAGAGAGTGCTGTGGGAAAAAATGAAATCAAATGCTTCCATTTGATCATAAGTCATTTTTTCCTCTCTGTCATGCAGAATGGGGGTGGGGTGGGAGGTAGGGAGCCCTGTTGAGGTCAGCTGTCCGACCTGGTTTGCTGTGGCTTCCTGAGTGAGCAAGAGAACATGAAGCATTTCCACTGGAAAACACTCGCAAGCCTGGCGTAGCTTAGGGTTTTTGTTTTCTGTTTTTGTCTTAAATAGGTCCTCCCCTATCAGTGGACTTGGAAAGGGGCAGGGAGGAGATGAGGGAAAGGTTGGGATAGGGAGGGAATGCGGGAGGGGGCTACGGCTGGGATGCAAAGTACATAACCTGTGATTAATATAAAATAAAAATGTTAAAATTAAAAAAAATAGTATGAAGTCAGAGTAGAAGAAGAATTCTAAAGTTAAGAGTAGAAGTGTGTGCAGGAGCTTGCTTTTTCCTAAGGCCAAAGGTGGCAATAATGTATACATTCCAGTTTGTCTTTGACTGCTACTAAAAGGAAACATCTACTAGGCTTTGGAAGGACACCAGGTGTTCCTACTTCTCCATTCCTGGGGCGAGGTGCTTTCACCACCAAATGTTTATGTTTAACTTTCTCTTCCAGAGCTAGTTGTCCTTGAATAACATCTATATTTGAATAAATGTGCTTGTAATTAATGTGCTTGTAATGAGTTGGGATTATATGAGTAGAGTCAAGAGACTGATGTTTGTCTGCTAATGGCATCTCCTCCTCCAGGGCAGGATCCTGCTCTTTTCAGCGTGCCGCCTTCAGCGTGCCTCTTCTGAGACCATTAGCATGGAGAGCTAGAGCAGGCACACAGCTGAGTTGTGCATACTACCACTCAGCTCTCTTTGCCTCACTCTGAGTGAGCATCACCCCCAGGTGACCACGCCCCTTCTGGATAACCCTCAGCTGCCCACCTCCTAGTCTGGACTCCGTTGGAGAACATGTTGACTCTCCTTGGAGCACCTGGGCCCCAGTACCCAGAAACAGAGAGGGGTCTACACGACTGCTAAGCAGAGCATGATCCAGACCCAGGATCCTTTCTTATGCTATTCCCTCTGCCATGGCAGCAGTGTTAGAGATTTAGTGTGTCCATATTTGTTCATTGCTAGTTGTGGGTCCACGGCCATTTACTCTCTGGGCTTGATAAAGGACTATCCTCTGTAGCAGACTCTGTGTGGGGAAAGTGCATTTGGCACTGCAACTAGCTAATTTACTAAGCAGCATTTGCTGCCCAGCCTGAGTGTGTGAGTGCATGTCTGCCAAGGTATGTGGACTGAGATGAATTGGGAATAAAGAGCCTTGAAATGAAAAATGGATTTCTTTCCCAAATATGGCTGTGACTATGCATGGGAGCACAGTTAGGCATGTGAAGCCTGTAGATGGTTCTCTGACCAACGCTGGCGACAGCACGGTTCTAAGGGCATAAGCTGTTGGAAATGTGACGGTCACATAATGTTCACTTAGCAAAACAACAGCAGCCACTTCTCTGCTTAGGCCTGGGGCCTCCCCTAGACCTCCCAGGGAATTCAGAACCAGTTTATAGGACCAGATATGAATTTGAATCCTCCTGTGATATGAGAAACAAATCCAAAATTTTATCAACTGGTTTCTTCCATAACTCTATTATCACTACTGTACCAGCAGCCTTATCCTGCCAATTTGCTCAGTAGTGTAGTATGCAGGGTCCACACCCAAACGGAACTATGGCTGACAATCCTTCCCCCAATGAGCCTGCATAGCACTTTCGGCAATACAGGAATTAGCCACCCGCTGGAAGGGGACACTTCCAGCCCAGTTCTGGCTAAGTTTTTCTACGTCTTGTGACCAAGATTTGTGGCATCTTAAGCAACTGGGTTTATATCATCTAGACCTGATGGATCATCAGATAACTTGTAAAGAGGTAGCCTTCCCGGGTGCTGGGTTCTTGTCTAAGAACAGATCGCTCCTGTAAACACCTATATCTATCCACCAAGGGCACATCTATTCAACTTCTTTGGTTTTATTTTTTTTATTAGCTTGTCAAATATCAGATTCCTTGATGGCGTATTCATACACCGTTAGTCTCACGTCTCCCTCTTCACCTCAGCCTGTCCTGTCCCCATCTCAAACTGTTGTACGTGTCCTATTGTACGTGTCCTATCTTCATGGCAAATTTTTCTGTTTCCACTTTGAAATGAATTCTTCAGTTAGCATGCAAAGTAATAGGTTTTGTTATGGCATTTCCACACATACGTTATCCTACTCTATCCTTTCTAGCTCTTTTTGTTAGCACATTTTCATTGTTCATGATAATGGGTTTTGTTGTGACACATGAGCAATTTTCAAGAATGGTTTTGTGCCTTTTTGTGAGTGTCATTCAGAGCCCAATGATCATGCTCCACTCCAACTTCTCAACATTCAAAGGCAGGGCACCCTTCTGTAACTTCTGCTTTTAAAGGGGCCTCTACTTCATGTTCGGTGAAAACATTGTTGTCAATGCCTTGTAGGTGTGCCACTGGGAACAAACCCGTAGTGGAGCAAGGTCAGTTTACAACTCACCATAGTGAGAAAGAACAAGAGCAGAAGGAGATTGAAGGGTGTTGAAAAGGGTTGTGGGATTTGGGCTTGTGTTAGAGGATGTAGGAGAGAAAGAACTTAAGGAAGTATAGCTGTACTCTAAATGAGGCAGACTTTAGAAACAGGATTAATTCCTGGATTGCAGAATAAGGGCAGCTAGCTAAAGGCTAATTTTATGAATGAAAGTTATTAGCAATCTTCAGATCAGCCAGGGCATGGGACATAGGGCTAGGCCACTTTGTTGCTTGGGAAATGTTCCATGCTTGTGTGTTCAGACATTGTTTTGGAATGCCCTTGTTTTTGTACTTCCATTGTGGCCACGAAGAGGCCTTGTCTAGCGCTGCTCTTCCATGAAATTGTTGACAACCTATGGCAGAATTCCAAAACAGGGTTGTGGAGTCCATGCAGAGCCCCTCTTGTGTGCTTGTGGCTGCTTCGCTCTTTGTGAGCACTAAATTGATTTTCAGCAATGTTATGACTTCCCTGTTTGATATCCTGGTGGGTGGGAAGCAGCTCAAGAAACAGGACCTCAGGGCACTCATCTCTGATCTCCTTTTGCTCACATTGAAGACATTCTATGGGTTCTTTTCAAGGCTCTCTTTTGATCTCTAGAGGGGAGTTGTCATTGACATCAAGGGGTTGTCCTAATTCTTTCCTTTCAAGTTAAGTTCCGTGGCAAGAGTCATAACCCAGTTTTTTCCCTTATGCTGAGAAGGCTCTGGAAGCTGGCCATTGGTTTGCTTGTCCCATTCTTTAAAGGGTCTAGGCTACCAGGAGGTTCAGATGAGGTGGAAGACGAATGCACAGTGACACAATTCCAATCCTCTATTCCTGGTCATTGTCTTTTGTACACAGCCAACATGGCCATTTTACATCAACTAAAAATGTTCAGAAGGTTTTATTAAAAATTATTGTGCACTCAGTCACTCATACCTAGAAACATTTATTTGGTGGCTGCTTGTAATGAATAATGACATGAGCTTTTTCTTTCCACATGAAGCTGTACTCTGGAATCAAAGGGCGACTTTTTAAAAAAGAGATCCTAGTGTAATTGGTTTGGTGTGGGGCCCAAGTAGCTATTTATTTATTTAAAAAATACTCTCAGACAAATATAAGGGAACTCATGGTGGAAAACAAAAGGATTCTTTGCCCCTAGCTCACAGTATAATTCATCCTTTGAAGAGGCTTGAAATTATTAAAATAGTGATGAAATGTGCATGGGCCAATGACTGTTAAGTAAGTGATTGTTAGAAATGAGCTGTCTAGCTGAAGATCTAACACAAGAGTAAATCTCCTTGGAGCAAAGAAAAACCAGCTGGTCCTTCCAAAGCTTTGGTGTGTTAAACAATTATCCATCTACGGTCATCCTTGTAGCCAATAAACAGGATGAGGGAGCAACCACAGAAAAAAAGGTAGCGCCAGGGACTGGCGCAGGGTGGACAAGCAGACACATAAACAGAGACCTGGGAGGAAACTCTGCTTACATCAACTCAAAGGGAAGCCCTAAGCTCTGAGGCGAGTGGGGGGACTTCAGTGCCTATAAATAGACTGCCCGGTTATTTCCAGCCCTGGATACCAGCTATTCACCAATGAATGTCTTCCTTTATGTACTGTAAGTTAATCATTGGTCTGATTCTCATGTGCTATCCATTGCACATCTGATTTCTGCCATAATTATGTATAACTAACTCCCTAAGCAACCAACTCAGTAATTTAGTGTAATGTAACTATGAAGAATGCCACTTTAGGCAAGGGCCAGCACAATGACCCTTCACATGGGTTTCTGTACTGCTGATGGTAAGGGTTGTGATAAAGAAAAAAATATTTTCTGTAAAGAAAATACGTAGACAGACATCTTTCAACACAAAATGTGCATGTGCAGGTACACACACATGTACACACACATTAGATTAAAATAAACTTTTGTGGATTGACTGATGTGGCAGAGACTTAGATATTGGATTCATATTGTTCAATAATTAATATAATTTAATAAATTATATTCTTGGAATGTATGATCAAAACTTTTCATTAAGAGAGGCTTTAATTTTCCCCTCTCTCTTCTCTCTCTCTCTTCCTTTCTTCTATATTTTTTTGAGACAAACTCTCACTGGGTAGCCCAGGGTAGCATCAAATTTTCCCCTTTCCTGCCTTGGCCTCCTGAAGGCTGGGATTAACATTTTATTTAGTAAAAGTAAGGCGTGAGTAGTCCCCAAGTGAAAAGATACCAACTTTCATTTTGGACTTATAAAACAAATACAGATAACTGGTTTGAGACTAAGCATTTTGGAATCAGACATTTTTGGTTTGAATATTAGCACCTTATTTGAAGTGTCTACAGTTTTCTGTCTTTTGGAAAAATAGGGACAATGGTGCACATAGAACACTGGTAGCAATTAAATAATTTAATGCAATACAACAACTTGGATAGTGCCAGCACAGAGTACTTACTGTAAATATCAGATACTTAGATTTTAGTCCTTAGAGAGGATGGAATGGCTGTAAAGTGGGTTTTCACAAGAACGAAACCTGACCAAACCGTCACTACACACTGAAGCTGGGTGTGTTGGGGTGTGCCTGTAAACCCAATACTTGGAAGGTGGAGGAAAGCTGAGCAGGAGTTTAAGGCTAGCCTTGGCTACTCAGCATGAGTTTGAAGACAGTCTGGACCACATAGAACCCTGCCTGAAAACACAAAAATGAACAATAACAAAAATCATCGATAAAGCTTACACAGGAGCCCAGTTTACCTTGTCTTCCCTATGACTGCTGAAGAGGAATGGTATTTTCATTGTATAGAAATATGTCTGTTTCTATCTCAAAGTGGGAGGACCCACAAAGCAAGCATATTTAAAATAAATTCAAAATGTTTATTTTTAGCATGAGCAATATATAATATCAATTATAGGAAGTGCTTCTTTTAAGCAGAGAGGATGTGGAAGGCAGAGAGTGTAGATGTAGCCTTTGACACTCATTTCCAGGGGCCTCGCAAGGTTTAAACAAACTCGTGGACTCTATGTTGCTCAGTTGCAACACTAAGACACACTGTGGATTCTCCTGGAAATCATTCCTTGCCAGGAATTCCACAGGGCCCTGTGGGAGCCCAGATTTCCCTTGACACTGGCTTGTAGCTGTTAAGCACTTCTTTAAGTGAGTGAGTGTAAACTCTACAAAGATCAACCAAGGCCCACGGAGACTGTGGGAAATGTCTCTTTTATTGGTAGGGGATGCTGTCTACCGGCCTTTCTTAAAGGAAATTAGACTGATGTGATAATACACGAGTACAGTTGCTAAAAAGTAAACAGAAAAAAATGTAAAGATATTAGTATGCTCATATTTTTTACTTTGATTATTTTTAAATGATGAAATAGTGAAGTTAAAACTAAAGGTCTCATTATTTGACATCCATTACCCAAATAACAACAACAGCTAAAACCAAATAAGGGGTTACTGCATATTTACTACATTATGTCAGCACTCCATGCTTTACATAGTAGTACTTATTTCATCTTCACAGTGACTCCATAAGCGTCATTTTTAACTCCAGGTCCCATACAATGGGTGGTGGGAGTCTAGAAGTTAGAAAACACATGATACAATATGTGAGGTGGAATTCAGTGATCCGGAGGTCTGGCCTAAACCCAGGCATTCTGACCTCCACTACAGTGTGTCAAAATGAAAAGGAATAGCTCCTGAGTATAAGGTTATTTTTATGTAAGGTTCTACACTTTACAGAAATGCCTTTTCCCCTCCTTTTTCTTCTCCTTCCTTTTTTTTTTAAAGCAGTTATCTCACAGTGTGACATGAGGCCAACTTGTAAGTCACAATCCTCCTTCATCCCTCAGAGTTCTTGGAATACAGGCATGTGCCACCACACCTAGTGATATTATAGTGTATTATAAAAGCTCGTAATCTGATTCAAACTTTTAGAGAGGGGGGATTAGCTTGTTATATAGCCCTGTGCTGATCTCTGATGTTGTGGAAGATATTTGTAGAGCAAAGATTTTCCTGATCTCTCACAACCTCCAATACCTCCTCACAGCCCTGAGTGAATTATGTGGTCTCTGGTAACGCTCCTTCCTCCGCCTTCCCTCCGCCCTGCAGAAACAATCTACTTTTCCACCAGGGAAAGAAAAGGAGGCCATTCGTTAGTATCTGGAAAAAGTAAAGGAATTACAAGCTGGATACACGTGGAGTCAATACAATTTTCCATTGGCTGGCTCAAAAATGTATTCAAATTATGTAGTTTTGAAATGCTAAACATTGGAATTTAGTTCTTAATGGGAAGGTTTGAGGGATACTTCCCCTGATAAATATCCCCATTAGTGAATTTGAATATCAAATTGCTTATAATCACACATAAGCAATCTTCATGTTTTATTCATGTTTCCGGAAGGGCTCCTGTGTTCTCATCCCTCTGCTGGGTAAGATGACAGAAAAGCAGAGGAAAACCAAGGTAAGGACACACAGCTGTGTCCTGTAGCTGATGGTCTCTTATTTTAGTATTCGCCTGTGGATTGGAATCCGTTCCTGAGTACCCGTGATCTAGCTTATGGGCCAAGCTTCTCCTTTCAAAAATGTGACTATGTCTGAGAATACATGAATTTTTTTGTGAGGCCCTTGAAGCATAAGTTAAGATGAGCAGATGATAAATGCAGAGGGGGTTTCTGGGAGAGCTCATGGAGTATAAAGCCTCAAAATGTAACTGAAATACATTAAAATAGGATGAGTCTTTTCACAGGTGGCATGCGAAGTGACAGTTCACTTATGTGCTGTCTGAGCTCCATATCCCTGGCACAGATAAACACCACGTCTAGGGACAGAAAGTGGCACAGAGCTACTATCAGAATAACAATGTATTTCTGCAAAGCACTTTCCTAGATGCTGAAAGTGTAATTTCCTCTGATTCTATTAAAAAAGTTAGATCTTTTCAGCTCCAGTATATTCATCCGGAGCATAGGGGTACAGGGAGCAGGACAGGGAAGAGAGCATGATAGGTGGCTTAGGGCTGAGGGCTGCACTCAAAGTCAGCCCCACCTCTGAGCGCCTTTATGACCTGTAACAATCAGGCTTAGCCTCATTATGCCCGTTCTATTTTTAAAATTAATTTTTTTATTAATTACAGTTTATTCACTTTGTATCCCAGCTGTAACCTCCTCCCTCATCCCCTCCCAATCTTACCCTCCCTCCTTCTTCTCTTCCCATGCCCTTCCCCTAGTCCACTGATAAAAGAAGTCCTTCTCCCCTTCCCTCTGACCCTAGCCTATCAGGTCTCATCAGGACTGGCTGCATTGTCTTCCTCTGTGTCCTGGTAAGGCTGCTTCCCCCCTCAGGGGGAGGTGATCAAAGAGCCAGCCCATGAGTTCATGTCAGAGATAGTCCCTGCTTCCCTTACTAGGGTACCCACTTGGACACTGAGCTGCCATGGGCTACATCTGTGCAGGGGTTCTAGGTTGTCTCCATGCATGATCCTTGGTTGGAGAATCAGTCTTATAAAAGATCCCTTTGCCCAGATTTTTTGGTTCTTGTTGCTCTCCTTGTAGAGCTCCTGCCCTCTCCAGGTCTTTCTATCTCTCACTTCTTTCATAAGATTCCCTGCCCTCTGCCCAAAGTTTGGCTATGGGCCTCAGCATCTGCTTTGATAACCTACTGGGTAGAGTCTTACAAAGGCCCTCTGTGGTAGGCTCCTGTCCTGTTTCCCGTTTTCTCCCTCTTCTGATGTCTATCCCATTTGCCTTTCTGAGTAAGGATTGATCATCTTACCCAGGGGCCTCCTTCTTGCTTAGCTTCTTTAGGTGTACAGATTTTAGTATGTTTATCTTATATTGTATGTCTAATACCCACTTATAAGAGAGTATATACCATGTGTGTCTTTCTGTTTCTGGATTCTTAAAGCGTTGGGAAACACAGCCTCCCTTGTAGGATTGCAAGAGCCAAGGCCAATAAGGAACTTAACTTTTCAGGAGGATGTGGGAAAGCTGTAGCCTGGTGCTTAGGCAGTGTTTACTTCTCCTTTTTCACCATTCACTTCGTCAGGGCATTCATTTCTGGGCTTTGTTGTTGCAACCATAGAGTCTCCATCAAGACAGCAGCAAAGTCACTGATGGCCCCCACAAAGAATCATTAAACTCCTGAAATGCCCTCACCTTAACCTAAAGTAGCTGTAGTTCTCACGTGGTCATAATCTAGTCATCCACAGTCGGAGTCAGAATAGCAGGGCTTGGTACTGTTGTGTGCAATACATGCTTTGCTCTTAGGGTTTATGGACACGTGTTCACCAGCTGTATGAAACTCTATTCTGGCACAGAATTCTTATCACCCACAGTGCGTGCTCACTGATCTCCCTGATACGTGAGGTTGATTATTGCCTGACTCTAAATTCTGCAAATAGCGAGGGCTGCCACTGACTAAGTTGGCTCCTAACATGCAGATGTGGATGAACAAGAAGGAAGATTCTTTCTTCCAAGGTTGCAAGGAAAGTCCATGAAGAAGCATGCGCTTCAGAGAGAACAAGGCTCGGGAATTCAGGTGACTCTTCGCTCTTTTGCATACTCATGACTCTATTTTCCACGGAAAATGCCGCAATACCTCCACCCCCACACAATTTATATTTAGTTCTGAGAATGTGAATTTGCTTGACCGAGACCAATATCAAAGGGTAGATGAGACTGATGGAGACTGGCAAGGGGAGGAAGGAGCTGAAAGAACAGGTCTTGGAGAAACTGCAGAGAAACCTCTGACCTTGAAGTTCTTGCAGAGAAGCAAGAGCAACCTTGTGCTGACAGCATTGAATTTGAATACAAATGCTTCCAAATATCTGTTGCCAGGAAGCAGACGACATGCTAAATTACTCTGCAGATTGACTACTTAATTCAGTGATTTCCTGAGTCAGGAGTTGCCAGAAGGGCCATTTTGTCCTTTTTGGGGAGGAAAAAAAAACCATTGGGATTTCTGTCTCCAGGCCTCTTTCCTCTGCTTCCTGCTGTAGGAAGGCCTGTTTCCTGCAGAGAGCTGCCTGATTAGACAGCACTATTTTAGAAGGCAGGAGCCTGGGTGACCTGTGAGGTCTTTCACTTGATATTGATTTGGATAGTGTGACTATCATGAATAGCACAGCAGTAAAAATTCCTTAAAAAAATAAAAACAAAAACAAAAACAAAAAAAAAACCCGTGAAATGGTTCAAAAGCAAACACGGAAGGGATGAGAGCTACATTGTTCTCATCTAAGCATTTTGAAGCGTCTGGTTTGTTTTTGTGTGACAAAGAACCCTATTTCTATCATAACACAGGTTTTTTTTTCCTTCTTTTCAGAAGTGAATTTTGGACAGTGAGGGTAATATTTCTCTCTGACCAGATCAGAACTGAACAGCCTGCCTTTGAGAGAAGGACATGAAGAGGCTGGAGGCTGAGGATGACCTTGAGGCACAGCAGGGAATGCAAAAGGGTGCTGGCTCGCTGGTGGGCTGTTCTTTATCTCGGTTCCGAGCTGTTCTGCTGTGCTCTGTAGCCCCTCTTCCACCACACAGGCCAGTCTGAAACGAGAACAGCTTCTAAACAACGCCAGAAAAGCAGTTAGCTCTTTGTATGAAAACACCACTAGATTCTTACTTAATGTTAAAGTTAAAAATAGATCGAGATGAATGAAATAATTGTAGGCATTAACGCAACCAGTAAGGAACTGAAACAGGATAAGTTGTCATTTATTCGACCTTGTTATGGAAATAATTTTCTAAGACAATAAAAGGAAGCTTTAAAGGGAAGATTACTACATTTGGTAATGTAAGAACATTTGGAAATGTATATGTCTGGGAAAATATCAATCAGTGTTTAATAAGCAGAAGTACTGAATACTTTTGGCAGCAAACAATACAATGACACTGTCATTACAAGAAAGGGTCTTATAAATAAACAGCAAAAAATACAGAAATATTTAATAAAAATACTGTTATAAATGGGCGAATGGCTAGTAAACATTCCAAGGTCATCTCTCAATAACTAAAGGAATAAGAATGAAACCAATATAATGCTGATTTTCCACATCAAATAAACAGAAATAAAAATATTGATATCCTGTATTGTGAGACACTGAAGGTAATACTGATAGGGATAAAGACAGATACAATTTTCTGAAGGATGATTTGGTATATTTATTTTTAAAGTCTTAAAACATTGTCCTTTGATTCAGATTCTATTTCTTAGTGATTATCCTAAGGGAAACAATAGACACACAGAATGACTTATGTGTAAGCACAGTCATATCACATCATGTCTTA
>CM053767.1:8213378-8268263 GCA_028658305.1 Pachyuromys duprasi
TCTTGTTATTCCATATGAAGTTGAGAATTTTTCTTTGAAGGTCTGTAAAGAATTGTGTTAATAATTTGATAGGAATTGCATTGAATCTGTAGAGTGCTTTTGGTAAGATGGCCATTTTTACTATGTTCATCCTGCCAAGCCATGAGCATGGGAGATCATGCCATCTGATATCTTCTTCTAATTCTTTCTTCAGAGACTTGAAATTTTTTTCATACAAGTCTTTGACTTGCTTGGTTAGGGTCACACCAAGGTACTTTATGTCTTTTGTGGCAATTGTGAATGGTTTCATTTCCCTAATTTCTTTATCAGCCCTTTTGTTTTTTGTATACAGGAAGGCTACTGATTTTTTTGAGTTAATTTTGTATCCAGCCACTTTGCTGAAGGTGTTTATCAGCTGTAGGAGTTCCCTGGTAGAATTTTTGGGGTCACTCAGGTATACTATCATATTGTCTGCAAATAGTGATACTTTGACCTCTTCCTTTCTGATTTGTATCCCCTTGATCTCCTTCAATTGTCTTATTGCTCTAGTAAGGACTTCCAGAACTATGTTGAAAAGATATGGAGACAGTGGGCAGCCTTGCCTTGTCCCTGATTTCAGTGGGATTGCTTTAAGTTTCTCTCCATTTAGTTTAATGTTGGCTATAGGCTCACTGTATATTGTCTTTATTATGTTTAGGTATGTGCCTGTATCCCTTATCTCTCCAATACTTTAAACATGAATGGATGTTGGATTTTGTCAAATACTTTTTCAGCATCTAAGGAGATTATAATGTGGTTTTTTCCTTTCAGTTTGTTAATACTGTGGATCACATTGACGGATTTCAATATATTGAACCACCTCTGCATACCTGGGATGAAGCCTACTTGGTCATAGTGGATGATATCTTTGATGTGTTCTTGTATTCGGTTTGCAAGTATTTTGTTGAGTATTTTTGCATCAATGTTCATAAGGGAGATTGGCCTGAAATTCTCTTTGTTTTTTGGGTCCTTGTGAGGTTTAGGTACCAAGGTGGCCGTGGCTTCATAGAATGAGTTTAGTAGTGTTCCTTCTGTTTCTATTTCGTGGAATAGTTTGAAGAGAACTGCAGTTAGCTCTTCTTTGAAGGTCTGGTAGAATTCTGCACTGAAACCATCTGGTCCTGGGCTCTTTTTGGATGGGAGACTTTTGATGACCGCGTCTATTTCCTTAGGGGATATAGGACCATTTAATTGATTTATCTGGTCTTGATTCAGCTTTGGTAAGTGGAATCGATCAAGAAAATTATCCATTTTATTTAGATTTTTCAAATTTTGTGGCATATAGACTTTTGAAGTAAGTCCTAATGATTGTTTGGATTTCCTCAGTGTCTGTTGTTATGTCCCCTTTTTCATTTCTGATTTTGTTGATTTGGATGATGTCTCTCTGCCTTTTAGTTAGTTTGGCTAAGGGTTTGTCTATCTTGTTGATTTTCTCAAAGATCCAGCTTTTCCAGTTTCTAATTAATTGATTTCAGCCCTGAGTTTGATTATTTCCAGCCGTCTACTCCTTTTTGTTGAGTCTGCTTCTTTGTTTCCTAGGGCTTTTAGGTGAGCCGTTATGTTGCTTGAATGAGATATTTCTAATTTCTTCTTGAAGGCACTTAATGTTATGAACTTTCCTCTTAGCACCCAGATGTTGAGCCCTGCTTCATCTCACTGTCAAGAGTATAGAACCTAAGAGAGATGCTTTTTAGCTTTGTCCCTAGAAAAGGATCAAATGTAATCCCTCGATCATGGCATGTGTTCCACGGTTTATGCGACACATACATACTCTCTCTTCTTGTAATGCAGCGATCATCTGCATACCTGCCACCCAGTGCAGCACTCTTTCAGGACCTCATTTTTTGCTGGCTTCAGCCCCTTCCTCAGCTCTCTGAACACTGACCCTGCTCTCTCACTACCATTTATAGTTCCTGTTTAATTCAAAGCAGGGTCGTTTTAAATTTTTACATTACAGGAAAGAGTCACACACACATCCTTGTTGCATCATCCATCTCCTTTGGTTTAAATTCTAAAGACTATTGACTTACAGTTCCTACTCAGAATTCTAAAGAATTGTTATTGACTTTCAAAAGAGATGCCCCCCCCACATACTTCAAAGCAAACCAGGCTTAATGTTAGTTTCTCAAGGTCCAGTGGTAGTGTCTACTGAATCATACCACAGCAGCAGGAAAAGTCTAAGGGCCAGACAAATATAAAGTATCCAATTCGGGTGTTAGGTTCCCACCTGAAACAGGTTCTTGATTTTCTTGATGAAGAGAAGAAAGATGCATCCCGTTTGTAACTGACTCGCTTCCTTCCTTCCTTCCCAATCAGACTTGAATCTGTATGGCTGCAGACTCCAGCAGTAACCAGGCCACATGTAGTGGGCTTGCTCCTTTTTATCAGGTAGAAGATAGTACCAGCATCAAAGATCCCTGAGAAAAGCTGTATCATTCTAATTACCCCTTTGATGTACCTTCAGGTTCAGTAATTCAAATCCAGTTTTCCTGTGCAGGACATTTCCATTGGTGAATCTCTCCTACACGTTTCCTTCTGTCATAAATTATACAACACTCGTTGTCATTGTAATAAGAGGAGTTTTAAAGCAATCTTTTACTTTAGATAAGAAAGTGATAATTTTTGTAAAGTATCTCTTAGTCACCCTCCCAAACCCAAAGTCCTATCTTTTATTACTATGTATTTCTCCTCCAACCCCAGCTTCTAGGGCCCTTACTGGAGACAGCAAGTAGAATTTTAACAGCCTTTATGTTAGTGAAGCAGTCAGTGAAGGCTGTACTCAACTGCCCTCTCACCCATATTCATTCATTGTTTTTCAAGTTCTGATTTTGGTTTAAGTTGCAACAGGCATCTGTGAGTGGGCTCTGGGCTTCCTGCCTCTGGATTCATTTTTTTATTTTTTGCTTCATTTTAGACAATAGTATTTGACACTGGTGTCTGAAAACCTAAAGAACAAAGATTAGAGTATTTATAGACTTCCAAATAGCAGTTGTATGTTCCAATGGCTTCCTGTCAAATGGAAGACTACTTATGACAACCTCCTAAAAGCAAAGCCCCTTCTTCAATCGGTAGTCTTTGCAAGGCTGCCTTTGAAGGAGGCACGTGTATGAAGGAGGCACATGCAGCTGGGACTATTGCTGGCCACTAAAGATTCATGTGCTCTGGGAAAATTTGGTGCTGAAAGCAGGGGTTTTGTAAATAGTTTTGCTGAGTCTGTTTATGAAACACAGTGACCACACTCAGCAAAAGCAATTGACCATTTAAATATGACCCTGAAAGAGTTGTTAGGTGCCGAGGTAAAATGGGGTTGCTATCTTGCTTCTGCTAGACCTGGAATTAACTTTAAAGTTACAATAACCAAGGCTACAACAAAGGGACTTTCTCTGATAAGGATTGGGCCCTTGAATCAGAGCACTGTACAGAAGAAGAAAAATACTTGTGTTTGCAAATGATGAGGTCCTCAATGTCACTGGTGGTCAGGAAAAGGTAAGCCCCAACTGGGATAAGCACTAATTTATAATTAGTTGGTGTGCAAAATTGTGAGAATCTGGTATTCTCAAATATTGAACATGGCAAGGATCCATAGGCTCCCAGTCCTCTTAATAAAAGGAGTGTTGATCTAATCTCTTCAGGGAATGGTCTGACATTACCTCACAGAGTCTAACCCCTTGCATCCATTTCCTCAGCAAGTTTTCTCCTAAAATTTATGTGCCAGTGAGAGAAGGTGTGTATTTTAAAATGTACAGCAACACTATTCACAACTGTTAAAAAAACTGGGAAATTATTGCAGTGTCATTAGGAAGGAACGAATACACATATGGTAGAATCTACTACAGCTTTTGAACCCTATGCTCTTCCTCTGGCTTTCAGCAACAGCCTCTGCTGCAGTTCCTGTGTGGATGGAATTGTCCAGGAGGGCAGTAGCGAGAGGTGCTGGCAGATACTTCTCCTTGATTTTGGGGAACATTAAACAGTCATAGAACTGAGAAGATGGAAGGATGACATAGCTTTTTATAATGGATGTATAGAAAAGCTGCTGGTTAGATCGAGCCCTTTCTATAGGCATAACACTGCTTCAAAAACCTGAAGAATATCACAAAGTCAGAAAAAAATATATCACTAGATCCATCGTTTGTGCCAACTAAAAGCAGCACTAAGGAGAGACTGGATTTTCCATTAAAAGTGGCAGCTTTGATCTGTAGAAGTCATTATTGTCTCTCAATTTGACCAGAGTTAAAATGTAAATTAAAAATACTCATGCATAATGTTTTTATGTAATTATAACTATATGATTATATAAAATTACAAATATGGTTTCTATACTGGAATTTGTATCCAGATACAAATTGGGATACTAATTATATATATATTTTTATTCTTTTTTAAAACCATTGGGGTTCTGGAGAAGAAAAACAATCACAGGGGAATAAATAATTGTATACATATTTTGAAACACCACTTTTAGTTTCTGAAACATCATTGTTATATTTTAAAAAATAAAATAATAGTGTCAAAAAGAAAAGTAACACTTTTCCTTTCCTGAAAAGAAAAATGGCGGAAAAAGGAACTTCTAAACTCAGTTTAAAAAATAAAAAACAAGCATCATAGTCATTTTTATCTGTAAAAACCTGTGTTTCAGCTACTTCAAAAGAAACACTATGAAACCTCTGCTCTTGATTCTGCATGGTACCATTTGAAAATGCCTGTCAGTTATAGCTGAGAAGCTATAGCTCCTAAAAATGTGCTCTGAGGCTGACTGGGGGATCAGAAAATGGCCTGGTTTTAGAAATGAGAAATCTAGACTACACACACCACAAAGCAGAAAATTTTGTATTGATACTTAAAAAAAAACAAAAACAAAAAAACCTTTGGACTAAATTGTCATTATGAGCCTGTGGGTAGGGAAGAGAGATCACACAGCCAGCGTGCGATGAATAAGACATGTTACTTCCTTTTGATAGGGTCTCTGAGGCAGCAGATTGAACAGCTCATGATTTCTTGATGACTTGGCAGCTGGGTAGGAGGGAGGGCACATATTTTAGAACCCAAAATAGCTTGACAGGATGGAACAATAGGCCAAATCTCACAAGATAAAAAGCAACAGGGAGAGATAAAAAGGCTGCCCCGAGTTCCAGAAAATTAGTGACACAAACACAGGAGGAACGGGAGATTACGAGCCCAACTGGCAGGTTGAGTCTTGTTACACTCTGCACGTAGGTGCCTGGCTGAGGCCGTGAATAGGGGCTCTGTCCATCCCAAGCTGGGGTGTGTTACCAAAGCAGGAGGGTGTGTGCTTGAAAAAATATGTTTGGAGGTTTGGTTCCCTGTGGATCCTGAGTTACTACTGCATAGTTCGCCAAGAGCTGATGAGGTCAGTTTTCAGAGCAAAGGCCATCAGTGTTCCAGCTTAGCTGAACATACTGACGGTGGAACAGGGACTGTGGGAAACCAGAAGAGAGAGGGAGCAATCTTTACCTCTGGTAACTGAGGTGGAAAGAAGGGAGAACTTCAGAGGGGCCATGATTGCTCTCCATCACTGTGGCTATAAGGTGCCAACAAAACAAGAGTGGCAAAGACCAAAAGCAATTAAAGACTATATATGTATGTCTTTAAATTATATTTAATATTAAATAAATACCTAATATTTATTATATATCAGGGAGAACTAGAGATAGATAGGCAGACAGACAGGTATAGATAGAGATAGAGATTTGATGGGCCAGAGAGATGGCTCAGCAGATAAAAGTATCCTTGCACAAGTCTGATGTTCTGAGTTTGATCCCTGGAGTCCATAACAGAAAGAGAAAACCAGCACCCAAAGGTTGTCCTCTGACCCCCAGCCATGTGCTGTGGTGTTCTGAACACACATGACACAACCATGGACACATGCACACCACATATTGTTACTACTACTACTAATGAAATAAAATAACTTTTTAAAAATTACCTTTTGAGATTAACAAATAAAACAGGAAAAATTTCACAAGGAAATTTCAAAATTTTCTTTTGTTCTACTGTATAATTTGATATTAAAAATTTTAACTCATGTACTGTTTGAACAATAGAGGAGATCACAATCTTTTTAAGGATAGGGTTTCTAGACATGTAAGACTATATACAAACACAACTTGTGTGTGTGTGTGTGTGTGTGTGTGTAGCCTTGGCTATCCTGGAACTATCTTTATACACCATGCTGGCCTCGAATTCACAGAGATTGGCCTGCATCTGTCTCCTGAGTACTGAGATTAAAGGTATGCACAAACACCATCTTTTTTTTTTTTTTTAGGATTTATTTATTCATGTATTTTATGTATATGAGTGCTCTGTCTTCATGAATGTCAGAAGAGGAAAGCAGATTCCATCATAGTTGGTTATTAGCCATCATGTGGTTGCTGCAAATTGACCTCAGGATCTCTGGAAGAGCAGCCAGTGCTCTTAACCTCTGAGCCATCTCTCCAGCACCATACAGAGCTTTTAATCGATTTTTCTTGCTCCAAACTGGGATGGACAAAGTCATGGTGCCATGCACCTGAGGTGGCTGAGGCTGAGCACAGGAACCACTGTATGGATGTGCAAAGAGACATCCTGTATGTAAAAAGCTGGAGAAGGGTGGCTTTAGATTTCTCCTCAAGTTAAGATTCTGCAAGTCTGAGAGAAAGCAAGAACCACCATTGATCTTTTGTTCAGAAAGGAAGAGAGGAGTGTTATGTTATAGGGCAAGGATCCGAGAAGTGTTCATCATGAATTGTGTGAGCAGCAGAGGGAAGAAACTGTCATACCCACTTAGTTTTGGTAACTTGCCTTGAATTTCTCTAAGGGTTCCCGCCTCACATGCAAGAAGAGCAAGGGTGGGTTAACATCTGGGGTTACTGCTCCGCTTTATGTGAGTTACAGTTAGTCAGAACAAGGAGCCTGAAGTCCTTGCTCTTGGCCAGAGATCTTCTGGAGCAGAACCTCACAGCTGGCTTGACCTGAGCAAACAGGGTTACTTAAATTTGCTGTGCCAGGGGAGCGCCGTCCAAGCTAGGGCGCTTTTACTTGATGGGTTGCCCCTCCCCTCCAATGGGGGACTATTATATAATACCACAGCATGGGCAGTGGGGTGGCTTTGGGTACAATGTTCTCCCTTGTTGATTGGTTCCATTCTCATAACTGGCAAAGTCTTAAGCAGGTCTGTGCCAATCACGTTAACTATTACTTTGCAAGTGAAGTGAACTGCTGGTATTTTGCACCTTACAGGTGGTGTTAGCAACATGAACCTTGAACTTTGCATGCCTTAAGCTACCCCTCTGGTCCCACATAGTTACATAACTAGGCTCCTTAATGCTTTGTGTGACTCTTTTGTTGATCTAGCCATCACCATGGCTACCTCCTTATCTTGGATTTTACATAAGCTCTTTAGAAAGCCACATAATGCTTTATGTGTCTCGGACTGTGCGTTACAATACTGGCTGGCAGCACTGCTAGTCTGGGGCACACTGCAGCAAGAATTATTATGTCCCTATGCAAAAATACAGCACAAGGAAGCATTTGAGAGAGACAAAAGGAGAGCAAGGAAGAGGGAGGGGAAAAGGAGGAGAGACAGAAAGAGCTGAAGTGAGACGGGAAGGCTGATGTAGGGATAAAAAAGCATATGGCAAGATTCGGCTACTGAGGTGAGCAGTTGTTTCCCAGTCTGCGGACTTGGGGAGACAAGAGGAAACAATTCGGGTAAATCTCAGGGTCATCCCTGTACTTTGCGATACACTTGCTTAAGCATTTACACGAATTCCTGGATTTCTGCACCGACTGGGCCAAGCCAGTAATTTCTCTTTACTTCAGTTAACAACAGTTATTTGCCAGGCTCTGAAACAAAAGCAGTATTTTCCTGACTGAGGATATATGCCTTCTTTTTGATGTCTCTTTAGTTACATATGTGAACCCCAAAGTCCCTTGTATGACCACGGATTGAACTGTAAGACCCTGGAGAAAACATGGTAGCACGAGGTGTTGCTCTGAGGCCCTCCCTCCACGGCGTGAGCAGCACGAGCTCCCTCATTACTTCTGAGCAATGTTTACGGCTTCTCAAGCCCCTCAGCATTGCCCCAAAGGAAACAGAGTGTTTGGATCTAGAGACTCAATATTTGATATATAACTTCCCACCCATATAGCTCCTATGTTTCCATGTGAAACACCAGCAACAGTGAATAAATTCACGTGGAAAGTGTTTTAAATGAATATAAACAAGGCTTTAGTCTTCAGTGTTTGACAGGTGAAGAAGCGCTCAGGAACTAAAGCAGGAGGATTGCCCTGAGTTTGGGGCAGTGGGTAGGGAGGGTAGCTTGGACCACATAGGGAGCACTAGATATGTGGTCCAGCAGAACCAGCGTGCACCTTACAACAGCTTCCAGGGTCTTCCTTCCCCCTCCCCATTCTCCAAGTTCATCCTCTTCAGTCTGGATCATGGAGCAGCCACTGAAGTATTCTTTGCATTGCAGCCTGCTAAGTGCTGATTTAGTGTTTTAGTGAGATGCCGCGGAGTCTGCTTTCATAGAGATGGCTTTGTGGGGAGGAAATCAGAAAGTGCACAAGCAAGTTTGTTTTAAGTTAGAAGATGACTCTTGGAGAATCCCGCCACGAACCTAACAGCACCTAAGGAGAATTCCTTGAGGAATTAATGCGTGGGTGGATGTAGCTTTCAAAACTTGGTAGCAGCGAGTCTCTGGGTACAGGGAAGAGCACTCCAATTAACAGCAAGGGCACCAGGAAGTCCAAGCATGAGCCTTCTGGAGGCTGGGGACTGGGTTGACATCGGGAGCAAGCTGGAAGGATTTCTGTCTCTTCTTGGCTACTGCCATCCACTCTTCGGAGTTCAGTGTGTGTGTTTCCTTCTGCAGACTGCTTTCCTTGTTATTCTTTCCATCCCTACCCTCATTACTGAACTGTGTTTAGTGCATGAGCTATTATTAAACGAAACACAGTGTAACTCAATTACAGTTGTCCCTCTTTGTTCTCATACCACATCTGTGGATTCAAACAACTGCAAGCCCGTAATACTTTTAAAAAATTCTATCTGAACTAAGCATGAAAGACCTTTTTTTTCCCTCTCTTTAAACTATCTATGTGGCACTTACAATGTATTAGGTATTATAAATAGTGTAGAGATGATTTAAAATGTGTAGATCATCTGCAAATACTGATGATACTCTCGTATCTGCAGAAGGGCCCGGAACCAAATTCCACAGATATGTAGGACTGACTGCGCTGTCCCTGCCGCGTATTTACCTGTATTTGGTGGGGAGCTTCCTGAGGGCAGGAAACCGGTGATACTCAAATACAGAATTCTGCATTAAAGTTTCCCCAGTATTCTGCTGTAGGAAGGCATTGCAATGGCAGTAAACACACTGTGATATTCCTCCAGAAAATATGGTAGAAGGTAATTTACGGAATAAAGATTTTTAAATTGATCTTTAACCAAAAATTAATTTAGTCTTCCTAATCCTTTATAACACCATTCATAATTTTATTGAGGTAGCAAAATAACTAGGCAATTTTTAATTACTTTGCCCCTAGGGAAAATAATTTTTTTAATTTTTTTTCTACAGAAAGCGTATGCAGGTGTGCAGAATTTTAGATTGAAGATAATATTGGGTCAGCAAGATACCACAACCAAGCCTGATGATCTGAATTTAATTTCCATAATCCTCATGGTGGAGGGAGAGAACTGACTCCCAGACGTTGTCCTTTGACCTGCCCCCATCACACACTGTAGTTATGGGTAACTCAGAGTTAAATGGGAAAGATTCTTATCGTAATCATCCTGCTTTCCTAGCCATACGTATGTACCCTTGAGGGTACTTAGTGAAATGGGGAATTTATATTAAATCATGCAACTAAGATATCATATATGACAGTTGGGTGTGCTCTAGCCTAGATGAGGGAGGCCAAGCAGACTGAGGGAGACCTACTGTCCGTCCAGCCTCTGCCTCACTGTTGCCTGTCACTGTGACCCAGATCTCATCCTCACCCTGAATGCCAGCCCAGGTTTCCCAATGGCTGCCATGAGCACTGGACCACTGCCACAGTGTACTGGGCAGGCCTGCAGGGTTACCAGTCCAAGAATCTGTGGCTATTCTTCACACATGCTGACAGTCCCTGGCTTTCTGCTTACATTTGAAGAGTTTCTAGTTCAAATTACAAGACACTTTTGGACCTTGTTTCAGCAGGTAGGCCATCTTCGCTAAAACCAGACGTTACAGTTAGCATTGAGTCATGTCAGGCCATCAGCTTTAAACATCTGATCACTGCAGACTTTGAGTATTGTTGAGGCTCTGTGAGTGTGCACTAAGGCACCTTTCATTCTCATTATATGTAAAGTTAATTTGCAATGCAGTGAACAAAAAGAATACCAAACCACAAATTAACATAAGCAAATACACTAGCTCTAACAGGGCAAGGGCATTTGTACACATCTATCCATGTTCATTCTGAAACAAACAAACAAACAAACAAACAAACAACAAAACAAACAAACCAAAAGGAAAAAAAAATTACCACATTGCCCTTCCCCCTCAAAAAAGGCAAAACAAAATGCAAAACCTTTGAAAATCATTCCCCTTGTCTTAAAATGACTTATTTGGGCTTGTTATCCTAGTCCTTGCTGTCTCCTTACCCCCTGTTTAAGTCTTTCATCTCTGTGTGAATCAGTGAATGATGAACAGAAAACTAAATATTCAAACGCAGTTCTATTTTAAGCACAGTCAAAAGAGTAGCTAAGAGGTAGATCCGGTGTCAAAAGCATAGCCTTTTTTTGTTGTTGTTGTTGCCCTTGTTATTTCTTTTGGTGAGTTGGAGCAAGAGCCAGTGGCCAGATCCCGTGACAGGCTTCTGGATGGATCTGATGCAGTAATTGATGCCATGAAACCTAGTAACCTGTATTTGATGTCTAGTTTTACTGTCGAAATCACCCATGCTTCCTAAAACAAGTGATTGCTGCCCATGAGGCATGCATGATTTGGTCTTTTATAATACAACTTCTCAAATGCAAAGACATAAAGCCACCAATCAACAAACTTAATCCAGCCTTCTGAAGCCTGTAGGAACCATTTATAATTACAGTGAGGTAGCAAAGTTAGTAGGTAATTTTCAACTATCTCTGCTCTTCAGGGATATCAATAAAAGACCCTCAGATTTCTGCTTAGGTAATACTACAGATTTTATAACATAAATACTAGAAAGCAGAGAAATAAAGAACAGTAGTAAGTATAAGAGAAAGATGAACAAAGAGTCATCATTACATGCTTACAAATGCCTATTTTTTCTTTTGGTGGCTAATATGTTCAAAGAAAGTTCATATTCTTCTCTTGTTAACAGGGTAAAAGGTGACTTTAAAAAAGATGGTCTGTTCACAGCCTAACAGCTGCATGGCTGGCTCAGGCTTTTAGATTGAGACAGCCTGGTGACCAATGTTCAGTATTTTGGTCTAAGCTCTTCACATGTCAGTTAGGATCTTATCTCCTGTATCCGTTCTTTATTCCTGCACCCATCCTGTCCTAGAAGAAGTGATCTTGGTTACTAAATAACATGATTTTCTTAAGGGTTTCAGCAAATACCAGTGGACTCTGTGTACTTCATACTTTGATTCTATGCTGTGCCGGTCATTCACATTGTAAGATAAAGAGGCTGTGTTTCCATGACTGAACATAACAGTGACAGAAATGGGTACAGAAAGGATAAGAGCTGGAGGATGGATAAGAGTGCTGTGAACCGCTTCTGGACATGCTGTGGTCTTTGCACCCTTCACCTCATAGCCACCATGGTCACCTGCATAGGAATAGTCCTTCGTCTGTCGGCAGGAATGGAGGAGAGACTCAGGAAGCCCCGCCCCAGCTGAGGCTCTGTTGGCAGTTTAAGCCAGTGGGAGAAAGAGGAATCATTTTTTCTTTATTTTCTAACCACTGCGAAGCTGTCCATGATCAAATAAATAACCACTCAGATATGACTATGGGACTAAGCAATGTAATTAAACTCAGGTAGAAAAATAGGAGAGGGGACAAGTTAGGAAGAAAAAGGGATCTGGAGGGAGTAGGAGAGGAAAAGAAAGGAAAATGGGGTCAAGATGATATAGTATACACAGCTCTGAAATTGTCAAGGAATTAGTCACAAAGTGTATTCTTAAAAATAAATGAAAGTGAAAACTCAAGAGTATGTCTGGATGATGCACTCACTCCATCTAAGCCAAAGCACTGTCTGAAATGAGCTGACTCATTGTATGACATTAAATAGAATCTAATTCAACTTTTAGCACCTTTGTAAGTTGTATGTGTTCAGAAAGCTAATGTTGTAATAAGAGATTTTCTCACATAGACTGAGTTTTGATTTATTTCACATATGTGACAAGGTCATCCTGATTTGTGCCTTTGGAGGAGATGTTTGAGGGATACAAGAACTGATGGCAGACTTCCCTTCTACAAACCGATTGCCAAGCTGTTACCCACAGATGCCTCAGGGCTGAAGCTTTCCAATTTATCTTAAAACTGCTTGAATCTTCACCGTCCCACCATTCCCCAGATGGCAAATTCTTGGCTTCAAAGGGAATCTCCTGGTTTGTATGTAATGTGTGTGTGTGTTTTAGGAAAGGAAAGGAACGTACAATTTTGAAAAGATAAATTTTTAAAATTTATTTTAAATAGATGTTTATTTGTTCTAAAAATTGAATATATATGTAATGCTTTAACCTATTTCTCTAGTCAAAATTACAATTCTTCTAACACAGGGACTGTTCAGTATTATAGCGATTTAGTCCTGCCACAATTGCGCTTGCTCTTCACATGGTATTGTGGTACATGTGCACATCTTTCTAGCTCACATAGCCATTCTTTAAGGAGTAGAAGCCACATATTTGAGTGCGTTCACTGTAGTTTACTCAGCAAGTATGCAGTAGGTGCTCCTGTAACACGTCTTATTCTAAGTACAGGAATTCAGAACTTGGGAGGAAAGCAGCTGCTAGTTGGATAAGTTCATTTCTCTCTGCTCACTGTGGAATGTTTTGGTTTTCAGTTTCTCATGTGTGAAATTGAATGTACTACTTGCTTTTCTCATTGCTGCGGCCGAACACTAAGGGAAGGCTACTAAGGGGAGAATGGGTTTATTTTGGCCTACTGTTTAAGAAGGGATATGGTCCACCATGGAGCGAAGGGCATGGCTTCCGGAGCATGAGTCAGCTGACCACATTGCATATGCAGCAAGGTTCCTCCAAAAAGAGTCCCTCCAACTCCCCTGAAGGTTTCATAACTATTTAAACACAGGAGCCAACGGAGAATATTTCATTTCCAAGCCACAGCAAGCAGTTTTAAAAGCCATCCTGATCTCTATTCAAGAGCCTCTGAATGGCTCAAAAGGTACACAAACCGTGTCCGGGTTCCCCCTACCGGGTTCCAATTAATTAGTCTGAGCTTGGGGTCTGACATTTATATGCATTTCATAAAAGTGAAGCACGTTAAAGGGTATGAAGATGGTCAGCTCGAGTCCCAAGCTCCAATACAACTGGGCAGGGCCACAGAAACTGCCGGGCTGACAGAAACTATAACAGCCACACAGCATGCGTCGCCACGGAACAGCCATCGGCACTGGGAGAACAGAGAAGACGCTGTCTTAAGGATAGCCTAGGCTCCACGTGGCACTGCAAGAGCAAAGAACCATTCCTCAGTAGGTTAGTGGTCATTTGTTGATGGGGAGTCACGTTGCTCTGATGGGGCAGACAGAAGTAGACAAGACCTAGACACTGACATTGTAGCATTTAGCAGAAGTTGGAAGTGAGAGCCAAAGGGACACACAGGCAGTGTAGGGTAAAAAGGTGCAAGCCCATGTCCGGATGTGAAAACCCACCAGTCCCTAAGCTTAAAATCCCACCAATTCCTGAGTTTCCCCCAAGCTCAGGACTTAAAATCCTACCAATCCCCACTCTGGAAATCTTTGCCTCCCAAGAACTGTCCCCTACTCAGTTCCTTGGTCTTTCTTTCCCACCAGAGGCAGGCACCCTTGTGTCTTTCCTAATAAATCCTTGAATGAAGTTTGTTGTGTGGTATGACTTTGTGGCATTTGTTGGCTCCCATCTGCCAGGATACCTTTTCCCTTAGAGCCACAACACTTCCATTGGGGACGCCTTTCCCCTCAGAGCTACAACACTTACAGGGTAGCTTTAGGAGACAAACATTACTGTTTCCAGTGAGTGGGGGTGGGGCAGGAGGTATCAAGGTGGAGCTGGTGCCATGGGAGTTAATGTGAAGGCAGAAAATGGCTTTCTGTGTTTTGAGAACACTGTGTAGTGTAATTGGGTATAATGAGGTCCGGTCATGTGGTGTGGAGAGCCAGAGAGTCGCCTCGGTGAGCATCAGATTTCTCCAGTATTCAAAAGGAATGTCGGACAAGTCCTCATGAGAGAGTCATGTCAGGATTTTTTTTTTCAGGGTGGGCAACACAGGCGCTGGGAGAGAGCATGAGCATGACAGGAGGGAAGGACTGGTTAAGAGAACAGAATGTTTTCCTAGATCAGGACAGGTAGGAGGACAGCCGTAGGCTGGAGAGAAAATGTAGAACACTACAGTGAGCTCATGCATCCTTCCCGTTGACCCAGCATGCCCCAGGTCACTGAAGCTAGTCTCCAGAAGAGGCGTAAAGTGATTCTTGGTGTTTAACGATCCTTGTGTTCATGCACAGATCTCTTAAAATGGACAGATAACACAGTTCCCACCCTCTAAATTTATATAGCAGGCTATTGTCAACCTCATCTCCCAAATACCATCACACCAGCGGAAGCACACTCCTTCCTCCTTGAATGGCAAGTGGCCAGTTAGAATCAGACATTTCCTATACTCCCACTCAGGATGCCAGAGTGGGGAGTTAATTTCACTGCTCTGCCCCCGTAAGTGTATTTAGACATATTTCAAGAGGATTAAAAGGAAGGAGGGATGGACAGACACAAGAAATGCCTTGTAGGATGCCTGCTTGCTGTCTCCATCCCACCCTCAAGATATTTCCATGACCTGTGGATCCTGGATTCTTGGCTTTCTTACTCCCCAATGTCTACAAAGCGTTTCTGCTGGCAGAGGACTGGAGCCCAGTGTAGCTCTGCCCAGAGCAGTAGCCATATTTCAACATCACCCTCCAAGATGGATCTGTCATTCAGAACAAATAAAACCATGGCTTGGATATCTGAGCCCCTGCTTCCTCTTCATTGGAAAGATCAGTCAAGGCTGACTCTGTCAGTTCTCATTTCAGGAAAAAAACCTTTTCAATTTATCAGGAGAAGAGACCACAGGAAATGAAAATCCGAGGGCTCATAGAGCCCCTCTCATTTAGCAAGACAAACACTAGGACATACTTGGAGAACCGGAAACAGGGCAATTTGTTCAATGGCATTGAAAGGAGAGGCTGGAGATGCCCCTGTTGTGGATGCAGCAGGCAGTGACCTGAGAAGCCTGGGGCAGGCTTCCCACGGGCCGCAGACTCAAGCTGCACTGGAGAATAAGGGCACAGCATCCTTCAGAGCCTCACAGAACACAGAAAAAGAAAGGGCAAACATTTTGTTACAAACTGAAGCTAATAAACATATTGTTCTCATTCCATCAACTTACAGGAATTCATGGCCTCTCTGAACATGAAAGAATACAAGTGAAGAAGAAATGTGATTTTAATCTACCTCTGTTTATCAATGACATGAATCTCAGAAGAGCAGAGCTGACGAAATCGCTGCATTCGATTCCTGACTACTGCCTCTCAATCTTAGGCTCCATTAAATCATTTGCTTCCATTAAGCTTCCTGCAGGTAGCGTCCCTAGGTGGGGTCTTATTCCTTTTCTCTTACCACCACACCCTGAATACAGGTGTAATGAGGAAACAGATCCAGCGATTGTCCATGTCTATGACTCGTGAAGCTTATATTTGGACATCTCTTATGAGAGAAAATATTTTCCAATACAGTGGAAACATGTTATACTATAAACTCCCATGCTCATGGATGAGAGAGAGGAGTGGGTAGGTGTGACCTCTTCGGACGACCTTGTAATATGGTTCAGTGACTGGCAGTTCAAGAAGTGCTCCCTGGAACTTTGCATCAATGCAATCACTCTAGGTTCCTAAAGGACTCAAAAATTTCCATCTAAAGGCAGAAGGGATTGCACATGATCATGGGTAAGATGAATAAACAAGAATTGGGGATATGTCACAGTGACAGTGCTTCCTTAGCTGTGTGGAGCCAGAGGTTCAACTCTCACTGCCGCACACACGGGCTGAATAGGTGAGCATGTTTATTATGGAGAACGAGTCAGTTCTCTCCAACACTGTTAACAGGAAAAAAATGACTAGAATAATTTCAGTATTTTAAATGTTAGGCAAACAATGACATAGTCATTCAATGGAGTACTATGAAGCACTTGAAAGTTGGGAAATGTTGAGGTATTGACTTAGAAAAGTGTCCTTTGTAGGAAAAGGAGATTACTATAGAATTGTGCATAAAGCATAATTTAATTTTGGGAAAATCTCAATCTATTCATACACTAAGTGTTAGTTCATATATTTGACTACATGTTTATTTACCTGGGTGTGTCAGCGGTATGTATACACATTAGGCACTAACTGATGACTGTGGAAGTAGGAAAGCAGACATTGCACAACTTCCTTTTTGCGCTACTATGGTCGGTGCGTATACATTTGTGTATCATACACTTACATTATATATAAAGCAATAAATATTTAATATACTAATAAAAATGTGGCAACTCAGGATTGATTTCATCAAATCAGATGCATTATATTCCAGACCATCATCGAGCACCATTTTAAGGCTGCTGTGAGGACATGCGGGAGTCAGGGCCAGGAGCTGGCCAGCGGTAGTGACTCAAGTGCTGGTGGTCTATGTGCTCACAGCTGCAGCTGTTGTCTTCATTTTAGAGCGTGTGCTTCAGTGTTACACCTGAGGAATCCAGATCAAAACCGTGTATTCCAGCACTCCAGAATGACTGTCATCAGGCAGTCAGTCTCTCTCGACTATGGCTTTCTAAGTATGTGTTCATTTCCTGGTGTAAATATTTTGACAGTACCCTATGTGCAGTAATGATGTTTTGCATAACAAAAAATCAGCAGGTGCAGCCAAGGGGATGCCAGCTGCTTGAGGAGCCATTCTCGGTTGTGTATGGCTTGACTCTTCTAAATGTACTACTGTTGCTGTTATTACAACTGCAGTATAATTGGTTGCTATGGATGAAATATAGCAAAAAAAATCACAAAAGCTTCCTTGAGAATACAGTGAGAACTACCAAGATGAGGCAGTGGAGAAATGGCTCTGTGGTTAAGTGCATTTGCTGCTCTTGCACATGACCCAGGTTCAGTTCCAAGCACCCACATGGCAGTGCACATCTGCCTGTAATTCCAGTTCCAAGGAGTCCAGCTCCTCCTTCTGGTCTCCACCGGCACCAGGCATGCATGTGGTATATGTACATACAAGCAGGCACTCATGTAATATACACATATAAATAAATAATTCCTAAGCGGGGAGGGAACCTAGCTAGACAAATGAAAGAAACTCTCAAGAAGTACTCCATTCAAAGCTTCTACTTCTCAGGGAAGCCACCATTCTACACTCTGGAGAACTCCTCAGAGGAAGCAGGAAGAATGTCACAGGCACAGAACAACTCAGGTTTATTGTTTTGGTGATCATAGGCAATGATAACAAACTCTTGAATCTACTAAAACCCCTCAAAGACAGAGAGATGTAAGCAACTGCTACACCTAACAAAACAGAAATCACCCGCATAGCAGACAGCCAGGTCAGGGTCCCCAGACTTGGCTCACAGGCATCTATTTTCATTATCGGCTTAAATAAAAGGTCTCAGTCTGGAGAGGTGGCTTGATGGCTCAGTGATTATGGCACAAGCATGAAGGGTGGGTTTTGGGTCCCCAGAGCCCACTTAATGCTAAGTGGGCATAGTGGCCCACCTATAATTCTAGCCTCTGAGAAGCAGAGAAAGGAGATGCCCAGAGCAAAAATTGTCTAGTAAGGCTCACCACGCTGGGGAGCTCTGGGTTTGACTGAGAAACCCTGGCTCATTGAATAGAGTAAATGAGTGATGAAGGATGGTTCCTGAACATCAGTGTTTCATCTATATGTGCATACTCACACCACATGAGTACACATGAGTAAAAGTTTTTGATAATAGCTTTAAAAGATACTACATTAATTGTTATGATTTCCATCGACTGAGCTGGTGTGTTTGTTTTGTTTAAATGCATGTGTGTGTGTGTGTGCATGTGTGTGTGTGTGCATGTGTGTGTGTGCTGGACAACCTCTGCTGTCGTCCTGAAGAACACCATCCTTCTCCTTTGAGATGGGGTCTCTCATTAGTCTAGACTGGCTGGCTGGTGATCCCCAAGTATCATCCTGAGAGGATTCTGCCCTGCCCCTCCCCAGCTCCGGGATGACAAATGCTCACTAATCATTTTTACATAGTTTTAATGATTCAAACATTTGTCCTTACACCTGGGAGGTAAGAATTTTACTGGCTGAGCTGTATCTCCAATGTGCTATATTTGTTTTTTTATTACAGAGTGTTAATCATATAGGTGTGGTGGTACACACCTACAGTCCTAGCACTGAGTAGCTGGAGACAAGAGCATCGGGAGTTCAAGGCCAGCCTGAGTTACATAAGTGAGTAAGAAGTTAGCCTAGCCCGTCTTCGAACAAACAAACAGACAGACACAAACAGCACACTAAAGTGTCAGGCGTCTTTTGCTTTAATATACGGTGTGTGTACAGATGATAGAGCCAACACTTCTCAAGAACAGATTTCATTTTCTTCAGTGGATATATTTAGAAATCCAGTGGAAAGTGCATTTAGAAGGGAACCCTTCAAATCCCATCACACCAAAGTCATGTGGATTAAGGATGGCAGATTCTCCCATTAGCTCCAGAATTTCTCATGCTACACTTTCTACTAAAGCATTTCCTATTATTTCTCACATGGATCTAGCATTGAAATAGAATGTAAAGAGAAACCAAACCTGGACAAAGCAGAAACAGCCCATTAAAGGCACAAAACCCTTGGAAATTCATTTTGGTAATACTTATGTGAACGGCTGCAGAGAAAAAAAATTAACCCAAGGAAATTCATCTAATATAAAAATTTTTCTTTCTCCCTGCTTTTGAGGTTATTGGTTTAATATGTTTATTTTATGTAATTTACTAAAATAAAATAAAAGCAGCATCGAATTAGAGTTCTTTCTTTCTGCCTACCTCTTCATCCCTCTCTCTTCCCTCTGTTCTCTCCCCCTCTGCTTCTCTCTCTTTTCCCTTTCCTACTCCTCTTTCTTCTCCCTTCTCTTTCTTCTTTTGACTGTAAATCATTCCCTCTCAGATCCCTTAAATGAATATTTTAATTCTTTATAAACGCTAATTTTAAATTATTGGCTGAAACAAGTAGAGGTCTCCAAGTTACAGATGCTTCATGGAGGGATCCTTACAGTGTGGTTCTAGTTTACCGTATACTACATAGTACAAGACAAATTCATAAACATTAACATTTTTAATTCACCGAATTCCTTTTGAAAGTCGTGGAATGTAAACTTTGTGTCTTTCATGAGGAGGTTTGCAACCTCATTCTCCAGAGAATTGTTCAATAAAGTTAGTAGCCTAGCATATTTTAATGCGGCAGGTATGCAGAGTGTTCCTCCTGGTTGTTGAGACAGGAGTCCTTAACTCTGACTTAGAATGTTCTTGCTCTTCTCCATACTATTTTATTGTTAGTGAAAGAAGAGTATTGGGAACTCGAGCAGGATGAGGAAGAGACAGATCCATGGCTGTATGCAGGCACAGGGCATGTAGAGTAAGGGCTTAACATAATGAAAAGATGGGAATTCTTTTCCCAGGTTTGACTCAGTCCTGCATGGCTGAAGACTCAGTTCTACTCTGCTTAGTTTACTAGGATACAAGAAAATTCTGCAAGCCTCCATCTTTTGGAGTTAGTTAGAAGAAGTAAAACATTTCTGTGGGAAGAGCGACAGCACCGACTTGGACTGGAGTGCTGCCTCTGAACGTGGGCCGCTCAGAAGCCTGCAACAGGACCCAAGGTACCTTGGATTCTGATGTGCATGCGCTGACTCACAGCAGGGAAAGCCATGCTTTCTGTTTTCCGATATAGATGCCTGAGCATTAAAAGCTTGCTTCCTTTTTGTCAATTTCTGTGACTGTATCCACAAATACTGTAATTAGCTATTTAATATGCACAGACAAAAGTACCTGAATAGGCACCAAGAGTTAAACACTGTACTCAGTTAATTTTTTTTCCAGAAAATAACTGTGACTCATTTTTCTGAAACCTCTCAAACCTCAGGATTCAATAATATTTCAAAGTGACATATAGATTTCTTCAGAGGTTATACTTACTATACAAGTCCACTAAGCAGCATGAAAAAGTGACTTTTCAGGGCTGTGTGCTCATAGATATCACACTGGGTACAATGACAGGTAAGGCCTTGACAAACTTTCCTGTTAGTGAAGTTCCTATTGATGGATCTCATTTGCTTAAGGTAAATAAAATATTTTCCAAATAAGGTGAGGATGCAAGATGTACAGCTTCAAAAAGTTGCATATAGACTTCTGAATGCCCACTTATAATACAATATATTCAGAACTACAATAGAAGCAAAACTGCACAAATGAGAGAGAAAATAATGTATCTTAAAATTTTATTGACTTTTATACTTTCCAAAACAAGATTCATTCCTAGTCTAGCACATCTAAACATGTTTGATGCTAGTATTTTAAAAAAATTTTTTTTTAATTTTAAAAAAAGGGAGAGAGCAGACAAGAATAAAAATAAAAATGTTTCAAATGCAGATCTTTTTCTTTTATTGAAAACGGAATTGTTTTCATACAGTATATTCTCATTATGGTTCCCTCTCCCGACTCCTTTGGATCCTTCCTGCCTCCTTTTCCACCCAAACCTACACTTTTTTTATATCTCACTAGAAAAAAAAAACAACCAGATATCTGAATAATAATAATAAATCAAAAGAAGGCAAAACAGAAACAAACTAAATTAAGACAAAACAAATAAACAGAAGAAAAAGAGACAGAAGAAAAAGCATGAGAAACCCATGCCGACGCAGAGACACACGCATTCACGCACACAAGAATCCCATAAAAACAAAAATCCTGAAGCCACAACACACATGCAAAGGACCTGGAAGGTAAAGTAAAATAAAATGAGATAAGATTAAAAATGCACTGACCAGAACATGAGACAAAGAACTTCTAACGATACCGTTGAATTGACTTTGTGTTGGCCACCTGCTGCTGGGCATGACTACCCCTTAGAGCGGTTTGTATACCCAGTGACAATCCAATGGAAAGAAATGACTTTTCATTTGTGAGTGGTTATCAGCTGAAGACAGCTTCTGGCATAGGGATGGAGGTTTGTGTCCACTTTGGCACTCAGTGCTGGGCCCCCATCTGGTACAGACCTGTGCAGGCCCTGTGCACGCTGCCACAGTCTGTGTGCGTTCATGTGGTACTGCTGGGTTTAAAGGCCTTATTTCCTTGGTATCCTCATTCCCTCTGGCCCTTACAGTCTTTCTGCATCTTCTTCCAAATAATTCCCTGATCCCTGAAGGGAGAGATTTGATGGAGACATCACAATTAGTACCGAGTGTTCCAAGATCTCTTATTCCCTGTACATTGTCTGGCTGTAGGTCTCTGTATTTCTTCCCTATGATGATGATGGATGAGCAAAGCAATAATCTATTAATACAACAGGATGTCATTAAGAGTCATTTTATTGCTACATTCCTTTAGCCAAATAGTAGTATTTGGTTTTCCCCTTGGTCCCTGGCTTGTAGGGTTTCAGGTTCCTGGCCATCCAAGCAGTGTCAGGTATGGGTTCCATTTCATGGAGTGGGCCTTAAATTGAATCAGATGTCGGTTAGTTACGCCCACAAGCTTTGAGCCACTATTGCTATTTCATCTTGCAGGCGGGTCAACATTGTACATCAGAAAGTTTCTAGTTGGGTTGGTGTTTACCTTTCTCCTTTGATAGCATGCAGAGCTCCTTCATGTACCACGAACACTAGTCTATCGGGGTGAAGACTCCAGGTAGGCACCATCTCGACTTCTCCATGTTTAATGTGTTATGTAGGTAGGTGTTGCCTTCAGCAATAGTGGCTTATCATCAGTTCATGGAGAACAACCAATAGCCTTGGCAATATCCTGAGCTGTTGGGGGCAAGGGTCCCAGGGGACCTACTCGATTAGATGCACCCCACTCCTGGCACTGAAAGTTTCATTTGGTGATGAGAGCTGGGCAGCTGGGGTTCCATCTCCCCTATTATTTGGCAATTTCATTTAGGTCACCTTCATACATGTATTTCCTTTAGGAAGCTTCTATTGTATTAGTTTTCCATAAGCCTCCTCACATGGCCCTTGGTTTTAATTGTCTCTCCTGTATTCTCTCTCTCTCTCTCTCCTGCTCCCCCTTCTATCCCTTCCCCATGTGGTCATTCAGTTCCTGCCCCACCTTGTCCATCTATAGCTATATATTCGATTTCCCTTTCCCCGGGAGAATTATCTGTCCTCTTACTCCCTGGTCCTTAACTCTATATCTAACTTCTTCGGTCGTAAGGAAGACATTCACGTATGAGGCAATACATATCACATTTGTCTTTCTGGGTCTGGGTTACCTCACTCAGGATGATTTCTTTCTAGCTCCCGGGGCTCACAGCCCAAGGCTGTGACGTGACTACAAAAGTAATCAGGTGACAAGTACGCGACCTGCTGTTGGAGAGTACAGAGACGAACAACCAATGGCAGGCTCAGAGATGGGGTGGAGGAACCTGATTGGTCGCCAAAAGCCATATAGCCTGCTCTCTCTTTGCAATGTCTGTGTGGTGGCCCCATGCCTCTCACCTCCTCAGCTTGACACTCCACCCCCCTCCCCTCACCCATGGGCTGGACCCTTGGGTGGAGGACCAACAAGCCCGCATCCATTTATCTGAGAATTCCATGTGTAAATGTGCCGCATTTTGTTCATCCACTTATGCACTAACAGACACCTAGGCGGTTTCCAGTTTCCGGCTGTTGTGACCGGAGCAGCAGTGAGCGTGGTCTCTGTGGCAGGAGGGATGAAGCGTCTTTAGTGTATGCCCAAGAGACGTAAGCAAATGTTACTGGCGAACTAACTAAGCAAGTAACTAACTCATCTCCAAATGCTAGGAAAACACATTTATAGGAGGTACAAGACTGGCTTTTGCTGCATTTTTTTGACATAAAAATTGCGTTTTGAAACACAGCTGGGACCGTGTTGAAGACTCAGTAACATTCCTGTTACATCTTTACTAAAATGCATCGAAATTAAATAGCTGGAAATGTTCTAAGCTCTCAGAGTAAAATCTTTCTAAATCAAAGAAAAATTAATAAAAAATTTGGAAATTCTTGGAGTGATAAAAATGCTGTTTAAACTAAGATTATGTTGAAAGCCTTACCTTCTCATGCTGAAAGAAGACAGAGGCTGCGGAGATGGTTCAGTTGGTACAGTGTCATGTAAAAGTTCGATGTGGCAGCACCCAGTTGCAATCCTAGTGCTAAGGGATGGAGACAGAAGCCCCAGGGATCTCTGGCCAGCCGGTCCCACCAGTCACTGATTTCAGAGTCAGTGAGAGACCATGTCTCAAAAAAAAAGGTAAAGAGCAATAAAACAATGAAAACCAAATAAACAAAAAACCTTATCAACTTCTGCCTGGCCCCCTACACACACACACACACACACACACACACACACGTCTCCCATGAATTCACACAAACAGCACAGACATACACATGAACAAACACGAATACCACATACACACAAACACCACACACATGCTCAAGTACATAAACAAAAACGACACACACACACCACAGGCACACATACACGAGTAGGCTCAGATTTTTCACCAAATTTACTTTATTTAGGGTTCTTAAGCACTTTTACCTCCCTCCCACTCCCTCCCCAGCCTCAGGTAGGAGATTAGTGGAGAAAAGGGCTGTAAACCTCTTTTATCTACTTCCTGCTGATTAGGGTCCATGGGTCTTCAGAGGATTACCAAACTCAGCGGTCAGAATACCAGCAGTCC
This sequence comes from Pachyuromys duprasi, assembly GCA_028658305.1. Lineage (NCBI taxonomy): Eukaryota > Metazoa > Chordata > Mammalia > Rodentia > Muridae > Pachyuromys > Pachyuromys duprasi. The sequence continues at coordinate 8,237,534 of CM053767.1, forward strand.
AAGGCCAAAGGCCAACACCAAGCAGCAACGCAAAGTTGGCCAGAGCCTCAAGACTCAGTTGGATTGCCCTGAGAAGTTCTCTGAAACGTTTCTCTCTGTGAAGTCAAGTGTCAGAAGCATGAAGATCAGGGCAGTGATGTTGATCCAAAAAGCAAAGTCTCACTGTGTGTGGGCCTCTCCTCAGAGTCTACCCATGGAGGTTCTCAGATGGACCACGTCATGGCCCTTGCAAGAGAGAGCTCACACAAAACATCATGTGCCCTTCCACAATCCAACCTCCAGCAAAACATTGAGTGCCCAGCTTGCAGGCAAAACATCATATGACAAAACCAAACCTTCAAGGAAACCAGAAACTTACACTTCATACACACAATTCAAAATTTTCATACAGGATGAGGAGCACAAAATTCACATTCAAAAATAATGGGTAGAAATTCATTCAACAGCCTGAAAGATGTTAAGACAAGTTGGTATGTAAAAAAATCAAAGATACAGGCAAGTATTTCAAGGTTTGTTCCTAAAAGTGGAAAAATACCACATTTCTGTCAAGATTTATCACAAGAAATAAAGAAACATTAAAAAAACAACATTAGCAATGCAAATTATCACACAGGCAGCTTTATGAGATTAGACAACTGGGAGAAATCATCTTGGCAATAAATTAGGAAGTTCTATGAAAGGAACCCAGTCCTCAGAAAATAAAAATAGTCAAAACTGATTCAAAAATAAGAGGAAATTTGACTGGTGCTTTTAATTGTCTGTTTCTGTGATGGTGGAGGACATGAACACTGACACAGTTCCGATACTCATTCCCGTTTGCCTGTCGTCTCCTTAGAGTTGGCCCCTGTGGCCACTGCAGAAAGCTTTCTTCTGTCAAGGGCTAAGACAGTGTTTCTGCCCAGGAAGACGTTTCCAGCTGCTGAGCGCCATGTTCTGGGAACACCCGGGGCTCATAAGACTACCTCTGCCCATGTGATAGGCAGAATGAGTCCAGGCTTCCTCAGCCTTAACAAGACTATTTCAGAGCTAGCGTACGCAGCTCCAAAGGGCATCTGTGGAGAGTGACTTCTGTGTCGGAGAGGCACAGGCAGTCTGGACCCAGCCTGCACTCTTGGGACTCCAGTGCTGACTTCTCAGAGGCGCATTCTGAACCTCAGCCAACGCAGGCCAGGTCAGAGTCCTCTCTCCATGTTGCTTCTTGTGTGGCTGGTGTCTTCTTGAGAGAATTCCTGACATGTAGCGTGTGGAAGGTGGGAAGGTGCCGAGATGGAGAATAACGTGAAGGCTGAGAGAACTGTGGGCCAAGAGCCTCACTGCCCACCTTCTACCAGGACAACTATCACACAGACCCATCCTTTTTATTTATGGAATATATCTCTGACATTGTAGAACTTTCTTGATTGCACAGCCTTACACAAAACTTAAACCTGCTGTTCTCAGTCTCTGAAGGACTGTCTGTAGCTTCACATATATTAGCTAAAAATTTATGGGTCTCTCTAAAACTTTGGTCCAAATTTATTTCATGTGAGCCAAATTCATTGTCTTATCTGGAAAAAATCTCTTACAGAGAACATGGAAGGACTTGTGTGTTTATGGTGCAGGGTGAGAGGTCAGGAATAAACTCAGCAACCATTTGAAGATATGAGAGCTGTAACCATTTTATGGTGAAGGGATGTCATAGCGATGGGGATGTAAATACGGCCAGAATACCAACTAGCATGTAAAACTTTATTTAGGCTCAGGGTAGATAAGTTTCAGAACAATATGAAAAGTAAGAGCCATTTACATAATAAGCAGAAGAAAGTGGTATTTAATCGCATCTAATAAAATACCAAATGTAAGGCAACTCAATTTTAGAAATACTCATTTATAAAAATTTACTCATTTTAAGTGAAGCCAATGTTTTATGAATGTGTTTATTAAAAATATTCTAAAATGTTACACAGCTATAACCCTGCTGCTTAGGAGGTCGAGGCACTGTTGAAAGTTCACATTCGCAGCCAGTCTGTGATACACCGTGAGATAATACTGTCTCAACATGGTGTGGGGGCAGAGAAGAGAGGGTTTACACTGCTTAAATAATGTTTAAAATTATAAAGTTTGGTTCCATGAGAAGGGAGCGCAATAGGACCCCATCCCTCTCTCCATCCACATTTATGCTATATCCTTCTGCAGTGCTTGAACTTCTTGTACAGAATATGTGTTCAGGTGGCATGGGTGATTCTGGTTCATACAGTGCTATTCATGGATGTGTCAGCCACTGTTTTTTTAGTACATGGACAAATAAGCCTCATAGATGCTGTTTTTAGTCACATGGCAAACACAATTCATGGAAGGTCAAGGCGATTTTCCGTTTGTGCTGCAACTGCGCATTCCTGCTTGCTGGGAAGGGCACCCAAGCTTCCTGTGGGTTGTATTGATTCAGCTTGGCCATCTGGAGTAACCCAGCATTAACAGCTGGAATGGAATACCGCTGCTTTGGTCAGGGTCTCTGCTGGTGGCAGCTTGTAGAATGTGGTGTTAATTATGTTCTTTTTATACAATATCAGTGCTCCAAGTATGTGGCTGGGTAGAATGAGTTGGTGGCAAGCGACAACCAAGATCCAGGGTAAAGGCAGCTCCCTTGGAGTTGATCTGGTATCTCAGTTGGGGGAGGAGAGAACCAAGATCCAGGTCAGCAGGCAAAAGGTTTGTGGGCAGAACACAGGCCTAGGAGGAAGGCTGCAGAATCCAGGAAGTGACCTGTTTTATTATTCATGAGTCCTGCTCCTTCTGAGAACATTCTGTACTATGTACAAATGGCTTAGTACAAATTCCAAAGCCATTTTTGTAATCATGTAGGATCTCATTTTCAGAGCAGGCAGATAAGTCAGCTGATAGTTAAACATTTGTAAACTAATACATTCCAGCAAACTCTGCCCATTGGCTGTGTGGCCAAAGGACACTGCGGTGCTTTGGTCACTGTACAAGCAATGTTCTCAAGTGCACTGGAAAATATCCTCATTCATTTTCTTCATTTGTTCAAGAGATAACGTTGAGTGCTTACTGTGTGCACTGGGCTACCCTGGAAGCATGCATAACTGAGAACAGACAGGCCAGCTCCTGCGGCCACAGTGCTAACGCTTCGGTGGATCTGGCAGAAATGAATCAACAAAGGAACTATAGGTTGTGATGGTGGGAGAGAGAATTCTAACACAATGGGAGAGCAGGCAGCTGAGTGGGAGCACAAGTGAGTAGGTACAAGCCAAAAGCTTGAGGGGGACACGTCACTGGAACTTTCTGCTCAGGGGCGACAGCTAACCCCATGGAATGAACCCTTCCTAGCTGTCAGGAGAACTGGGAGTGGCAGGTGCTGTCCTTACTGACCTGTGGTCTGCATCTCTGGGGTCTCCTTTCTCTCTGATAACCTTCTGTTCCTGCAGAGGAACAATGTGGGAATCTAAGTATCAGAAACCAGTCAGCCGAAGAATAACGTGTATTCTTGTAAACTTTGTAAACAGATACTCTGTAAACAGTGAAGAACAATACCATCTTACAACTTCGGTTTGGGTCCTCCCAGTAACTCTCCTAGGTAGGTGAAAAAGAACTAATTGCGTACAGGCAGCTCTGGCTGGTGCTGCCCAGTGCTGACTGAAAAGACAGAGTTCTTTGTTTAGAGACAAGAATTTCCTAACTTGCAATGTAAAACAAAGTAAGAGCTGCCCTGAACAGTGATCCTGAACTTGTGGGCAGGCTTTATGGTCACCGAGGCTGGCCTAGAATACTGCATTATCTTCAGATTTGGTGGTGAGACTGCATCACTCATTTCTGCAAAATGTTAAAATGTCAGCTACTAGTTTTCAGTCATGTGACCATACCATCTTTCCAGGAAATGTAGTCTGTGTTGTTTCTCCTCAATTGTTTTAACTCGTCTCTCCTTTCAATAACTTAAAAAAAGTCTGATAGTAAGCATTTCAGGGACCAGTGACATTTCCCCGAAGTGTGGCAGTTGAGTTGCTTGGCTGCAAACTGTCATTGGAGATGACTGCTATGAAGGACAAAGACCTTGGTTGAAAATAACACCCATTGTGAATGCTGCTGCCCCTGAACTTTGTGTGACACTGAGCAAATCTCTTCCCCTCTTTGCATTTTTTCCCTCAAATTTGAAGAAACCTCTCTTTACATGGTGCCTCTGTTGGCAAAGACTCCTGGGATCATGTCTGGCCATTTGCAGCGGGTGAAAAGATAAAATGATTCCTCGGCAGCTTTCTGTTCCAAAGCTGGGGGTGGTGTTAGCTTCGGTGGTTCCGTGGTTCAAGGAACAAACAAGCATTTACTGCAGCATGTATTCCTTGCTGGCTAGTGAACACTGGGAGGGCTCACACCTGGATGGTCCAGCGGGTATGAACCATCATTTTGCAAAAGAACAGAAAGTAGAGGATGTCATTTAGTATATTAATAATATCCCACAAAACATGCGTTTTACTGAGAGGATAGCCATATGTTAATCATTTTCCAGCTCTATCAAGGTGTGTTGACAAAGAAAATATGTATCTATGAAGGTGTCTCACAAAATGTTTTAGTGTATGTATTCAGGGGCTGGAGGTAGGGGTCAGTGTTTAAGAGTACTGGCTGCTCTTGCAGAAGACCAGAGTTTGAGTCCCAGCACCTACGTGGTGGCTCACAGCCATCTGTAACTGCAGTTCCTCCTTCTGGTCTCTTTTGGGATCCTTGGATGAACCAGACATGTAAGTGGTGCACAGACCCACATGCAGGCAAAACACCCACACGCATAAAATAAATACGAAATAATAAAGTAAATACAAATTAAAAAAAAACATTTATTCAGGATAAAATGTGTCTCAGTCAAGCTACTTACCACACATGACCAAACTCAATGAATGTTATTGGTCTTGCCAGGCCTGTTCCCTAGGCTGTGGGTTTTCTGGATGCTCGGGAGCGCTGGTAGGGAGCTTTCACTCACTCTCTCCTGCGCATTGCTGATTACATTGCACTGCACTGGGCTACCTGGAAAGAGCCACAGTTACACAGCATCTGCCTACACTACACGGAACTTTACTTTGACGTTAATAAGCGCGGAGAGAGAGTCATGCCATATCAACACTTGCTGCACCCTTCACAAAACTGACCATTTTAAAGCAAGCAATTTAGTAGCGTGTGGCAAAGGCAGAGTCACTGCCATGCTTGTCTGGCTCTGAAGCACTGTGATAAAAGGAGACGGGCACACACTGAAGAGCATTGCTCAGTCCCTTTCCTCCTATTAATCTGCGAAGCATTAATCTGCTCTCTGCCTCCACGAATTCACTTGATCCAAGTATTTCACCCTACAAAATATAGCTGTCACCTTGTGTATCATCTGGCTGTTTCACTACACTCAACTGTTTTCAAAATCTCTTAGTGTTGTAGCTTATTTTAGGATTCATTTCTTTTCAGGATTGGAATTTTTTTTCACTGCACGCACATGCCACAATTTATCTGTTCACTCTTCTATTAATGAGACACTGACCCTCTACCTTTCTAATATTTTTGACCAGTCCTCTATGAATGCACATATGCAAATATCTGCTTCAAAACCTGCTTTTAGCTCTTTGGAGTAGGGTACCCAGGAACTAAATTGCTGAGTCATATGATAATACTGAGTTTAACATTTTGAGGGGGAAGACGAGCAATTTAAGGTCAAACAGATAATAAAGATTATGGTAGAATCTTGTGAGAGCAAAGGAACACTTCTATTTTTGCCCTTCTCTTCCTGTGGTCAGCCATGGCCCTGTTGCTGCTCTGAGACTGAACAAGACTGGGTCTTTCACTCCAGACCTTCCACCTCCCATCAGATGCTCCCCCCAGCAGAGAGCGCTAATGATCATGAAGGTGTTGGTTCCCAATCCCAGAGCATGAGCTGCCCCTCATTCTACTCCCATCTCCCACCATTTATACTGGGAGCCTGATGCTGTAGCAAATCCCTGTTTCAGCCCTGTGAAGAGAGCCATTAGCCAAGGTTAATTAGTGCCACTGAAATGTAAGTAATGAAAAAAGGTGAGTCACACCCTAGTGCGATTTTATGATGGTTGTGAAGGGAGGGTAGATCAAAAGTACAAATCTGAACTACAGGGAACACTAGGCAGCTGAATCACATGTCTCACTGAATATGTTCCTTAACAGAGCGTCCCAGGGCTCTGGCTGAACTCTTCTCTTCCTGGAGCCCCGGCAGTGAGCTCCCCACACCTGTCCAGGAAGCCCAAGCCCAGCACTCCTGGGAGAGGGGAGCAAAGCAGGCACACCCTCATTTCAGAGCTAGAGTATGCCCTGCTTTGGCCCACTTTCCCTTCAGTCCTTCCACTGTAGCACTCTGTAGCGCAGAAGCCTGGGTGAAGCGGCATGCAGAGAGGGCCTGGGGTGAAGAGACCAGGAGAAAAGGCCACAGTTTACCATCCACAACCTGTGTTTGCCAGGGATGAGCCCTTGGAGTCTATAATCCAGACACTACTCTATGCTCTTCATTTAATAAATTACTCAGCTTCTCTGTCTACCCTAGGACCACTTTAAATGTCACATGGCTACTGACAGGAATCAGAATAAACCTTGTTCTCAGAAATGTGTATGGCAGAGGTGGCTTGGCCCATCTGTCCACAGTTTAACATAGTTACAGCTGCAGGGCCAGAGGCGGAGGCTGAGTGACGGCTTAATACTCCCTTGGCTTTCCTCCTGCTTCCTGCTTCAGACCAGCAGAGTAGCCAGCACCCCCGGCCACTCAGGTCTGCGTGCGTATTTACAGCACAGAAGAGCGAGTGCAGTTGCTAGGTAAGGTGACAGCTATCTAACTGAGAAGCTAACGGAGGCAGGTTTAAAGCCTGTGAGGTTAGAACAGTGCACAGCAGAGGCAGCACTGGGGTAAGCGAGAAGGCTCAGCAGTCTCCCAGTACAGTGTTCTCTGTTCATCCGGGCCACTGCTACCCGCATCCATAGGACTTAGCCAACGTTTCTCTGGACATATTTAACCTAGACTAATATACAATTGGCTCTTTAGACACACCTTCAAAGGATGCCAAAGAAAAGGATTATTCCTTACACAGGAAAAATTTGTCCTTCAAATGACCAGACCACCATTGATGCTGAATAGGTCACTTAATCTTTCTGAGACTCGGTTCATCTGTTTAAAGGGGAAAAGCAAAACAAAACATAACCAAAATAAAAACAAGGTCTCAATTCAGATGGCACCATGGCCTTCAACAACAAACAAAAAGAAACAAACAAACAAAAATGCTCTATATTCCTGTGGTTAGTATATTGCTGAAGTTTTGTCTTGGACCTCATTCACATTATTTAGAAAGAGCTGAATGCAAGTCACGAGAGACTCATGTCTGCGATAGTAACTGCTTTCCTCTGAGGTTTTATAGTGTATAGTCGGAGGAGAGCTTTCCAAAACCATAAGACTATCAAGAATTCAATGTGGTCAACAAAACTTGCAGTGTCCATTCAAATACTTAACAAATTTCATGCTTATCTGCTCACCCACCCTCATGTCTGTCTAATGTCTTGCCTCTTACCTAGTTGGAAGGAACAACTAACTCACTACTGTACAAAAGGCACCTTCCTTCCTATAATGTAGGCATCGACAGGGGAATGTGTTTTTTAGGAGACTTGTGACTTAATTTCTACTAGCTCCATGACCTAACTGCTGTTTTGATTTGCTTGTGTTTGTGATACGTACCGTACTGCTCAAAGTAGAAAGGAGGGCAAGCACTGATTCATCTCACACGGGCAAGAATAACTGACGCGTTTTTGGAATGCCATGGAATCCTCTGGCGAGGGTTCAGGCAGGACACACATTGCAGACATTAAGGTGAACACTGCATTACAGGAAGGACAGGTCCGACGGTTGAACTTTGAGGAGCTGCTGCACCCTGGTAGTTCTGCCTGTAAAACAGTGAAGATACTGGGAAACAATAAAACAGAGCTGTGGCTTCTGGCTCCATGACGCTGTCACGTGTGCCGTCTCAATGGGCACTACCCTTTCCCTCCTCCGCTTCTAAACCCCTGCACAGTGACGTGTTGAGAATCTGCAATGAGGATTGCACTGCTTCTTAGGACTGTTCTAGCCATGTGCCAGCAACATGCTTAACCAACAGAAACACATTGCCCCCAGTTCTGGAAGCTAGAAGGACTGGAATAAAGGCAGGGATGGCTTCCTCTGAGGGCCAAGAGAGGGGTTCTGCTTCTGCATCCCATGCAACTTTGGGTAACTTGATGACATTTTGTAGTTTTGTTGGATGAGTCATCCTAAGCTTTACTTTGTTCTCATGTGATGTTCTTCCCACTCCATTGAGTGAACACAAGTAGAACTCTGCCACCTGCTATCTATAATCCAATAAGAGGACCCTCCCCAGGAACCAACTGTCCATGAATCTCTCTGTCTCCCTCTGTGTATACGTGTACACACATGTCTGTCTCTGTGCCTAAATTCTCATTTTCATGAAAAGATCAGTCAGATTGAATTATACCCTACCTCATATCTTGATGTGACTATCTTTCATGGAAAACATTTCCAGATAAGGTCACATTCATCACCAGAGGTTAGGTCTTCAAAGTTTAGGAGGGAGTAGAAAACAGTTTGGCCATGCAACTATTGTTGCAGAAGGCATATATACACATACTCACACACACACACATAGACACACACAGCAAAACAAAACCATAGAAATACGACCCCACAAACACCATTACTATAAAGAGGTTACACTATGTAGCAAAGGTGATAGAGAGGCCTTGGCTGTGCTCTTTAACTTCTGCCTTCCAAATCTTGTGTGCTTGTGTCTGCTTGGTAGAAACCAGGACTTAAAAGTGCTGTAAAGAAACCTGAGAAATGACGTGAGATCTCTAGGTTTCCAGCCACCTTAACATGTGCTGCCAGAGGAGAGGAATGGAGACTGCCAAGCAGAACTGGAGCTGAGCATGGCAGTCTCTATCCTCTTCTCCTAAAGAAAGCAGAGATTTGTGGCAGATATGGTGAATGTTAATGAGGCAGTGAGTGCCTCATTAACTGCAGTGGGCAAGTCGGTAGTGAGCGACACTCAGACCCAGGACGTCATTTATTAAATGGTCTTCAACTACTACTGCTCGGTACTTGAATTTAACCAGGTCTAGAAATTTAAGTACCTAAAAAAAGTGCTTTTTTTCTACTTACCAAAGATAGTGTACTAAGCCTAATGTCTTTGAAATTTGCCAGAGCCTAAGCTAAACAGAGTGTGTATGTACAAAGGAAGAAAGAACAAAGGCAATTCTTAATGTGTGTGAGATTTGGCTGGCTAATGGTGTGAACTCGGTTGTCCTTGCAATTTAGAGGCCTTTTCTCTCTTCTCAGCCCGACACTTCCCTTGCCCAAACTAGAAATCTTAAAACGAATCTCGAGATTTAACTCCCCTGTTCATTTCCTGAATTCTATTCCATTTCAGTTGGGTGAGTTTAATAACTTGGTATTCTCGCTGTTTTTCATATTCTAGACTTCTTTCATGCTGTGGCTAGAGTTATTCTCGCTAGAACCCAAGCCAGGCTGTCCAAACCCACCCTTCAAGTCCCTGCTCTGATTGTTGTCGCCAGCAGCAGCTCCAGAAGGACATGCTGGGCTTTTAAAGTTCACGATTCTTCTGTTCCGTTCTTTAACCTTTCTGTGTTGTAACTGCTGCATAGTTCCCCTGAACTCCTATGGGTAGTTCAAGACCTGATATATTCAAACTGAACACCTATCCACTAATTTATTCTGGTGCTACAAAGAAAACAAAAACCAGCACAAAGACCACAGTGAAACCTAGGTTTTATTTTCCAGTAAAACCTGATATAGCTTTCAAGCTTAGAACCTGGGTTTTTAGAAACCAGTTCAGCTTGGTTCTTTCTCCCTGTGGTCAAGAAGGATCAAGTCTAAAGTCCTCTCTGTGGACAAAAATATTCTCATCTCCAGTATTAGCTCACTATTTCAAAGGAAGGAAGAAGGAGGGGAAGGAGAAAGAAGAAAGGGAGGAGGAAGAGGAGGAAAGAAGCAGTTGCCAAATGAGTAAAAATGAAGCATTTAGAACATTTTCATTAAATCAGGCCACACAGGAATGAGTAGATTGAATCCCGTTGCACCCGTGGTTGTCAACTAAAGTAAACCACTGGAAATAAATTGTAATTTTAAATGTAATGTCAAAGTATAAGAAGCAAAAGTTGATGAAACTGTAATATAGAAGAGTCAAGTTTGTTATTATAGTGGAAGGCTTTGATAGCAGCTACTGTCTTATTAAACAATGAATCAAATATATGCAATATCTGAGTAACAAAATTTATAAACTTGCAGTAATGAACATTTATATAACAGAGTACTCAACCACTAGAGAACAGAAGTTCTTTTTAAGCACACACACACACACACACACACACACACACACTACTTACAGTGTTCTGGTTACCAAGCAAGTCTCAGAAAACATTCAATGGTGGGCATTCTACAGACCATGCAAATAAACTGAACATGTTTTATGTGCACATAGAAAGAACTACATTTGGATAAAATAAAGATATACTAGTTGAGAATGCAAGGATACATAACAGACAGCTAAAACCAAACAGAACAGGTCTCAGTTCTTTCAGAGATGATTTATCAAACCTGAAAGCTTACCAACAGGGTGAGCCATGCCCTTAACAGCAGACTGTGGAAGACAGGCCAGGACAATGGTGGTAAGGAGAGGAATATTTAGAGGGCAGCTGCACTTTTAAAACATGAAGCTGTATTGGGAAAATCTGGTTGGTAGCAAACAGAGTTGTCAATTTTCAATATATTTGACCTCTCTCTGTCACCGTCCTTTGTGTGGTGCTCTGGTCTGCCAGCCAAACTTTATGGACATAATGTGAGATGCGTGGAAGGATTGCATAGTAAAGAATGAAACACTCTGCTAAAGAAGAAAGGAGACACTTGCCTGGGAAAACCTACCTCCCTTGAAAGATAATAATAACTCTAAAGGGATTATAATCTCTGCTCTTGGGGTTGAAGAGGAACAGGGCTGTCCCTTCCCAATGCTTTCTGCTCTGACACAGGAGCAAGCTGGCTGCTATATAGAGTGTGAGCGGATACTATAGCTTGCATTTGGGTCAAGTGTTGGAAGCTTGGCCCACACTGTGACTGCTTTGCAAGAGAAGGCTTAGTATGAGGTCATGATGCCATTGGCAATGGCACTCATCTTCCTGCTACTCTCAGAGAATCCCAGAGAGTCCCCTCAAGTGGGCTGTTACTAAAAGGTAAGACTTTCTTGTTTGGAGCATTGTCTTTATACAACTTTTTATAACTAAAGTATGAATTATAACTAGTTGCATAAAGCACAAAGCAATCCGGTAGACAAACAGCTCTCTTCCTAAAACAGGCTTGTATTTTTGTCTTGCAGTGCTTTTCTATGACATACATTTAAGGGATAAGTCTTTAGAGGGATCTTTGTTCTGATCTGCTACCAGTAAAACTTCCAAAAATACAAAAGCTAATGAACTTCCCTATTTATTGAGACACTGTTTGCTGTTATGTTATTTAGTGTCAACATCCAGATCAATTTTACATGGCAAAGCATGTGATATGAACTGGAAACCCGACTAAAATTCTAGTTCATTTTCTTCAAATGGCTATTTACATAGATGAAAAGATTTTATGATTCTTAGGAAAATACTTCATCAGCTTGGAGCATGGTACCTATTAAACCCTCCTAAAGTTACAGGTAGGAATTGTCACAATTTCTCTCAAAATTGAAACAGTTCATTTTGCAGGGATGTTCCTTAAGCATGAAGGTAAACAACTCAATACAGCTTCAGGAAGTCCCTGAAACTGACCAAATTCACTAAGGCCTCCTCCCTTCCAGAGAAAACAAAGCCAAGTTGCTATGACTCATTTTCTGACAAGCCAAGCTGTAAAGACTTTGAGACCAGACCAGATACCTAGAAGGAGCAGAAACCTGTAGACACTACCTGGAAGAGGTGTGGACCAGAGTCTCTTGGAAAGGACATTCTCCAACCTGTTGAGATGCCTAAATGCTAAGCAGTGTGCTTCAAGTTCCCAGCTTCTGTGAGCTGTCACCCACGCTGGATTGGTGGGCTTTGGTAATGCAGCAGTTTTTGGACCATTTCAGCTCCTGTAGTGACCCCTAACCCATATTCCTGTAGTGACCCCTAACCCATATTCCTGTAGTAACCCCTAACCCATATTCCTGTAGTAACCCCTAACCCATATTTCTGTAAGTGACCCCAATAAAACTCATTTTCTCACCACATTGGAGACTTTGGTAGTGTCTGTGCTCAGTGAGCTATAGACTCCCTATCTGGGGTGAGTAGACACATGCTCAGTGCCTTTCCAGGAAGTATTGTCACACAATGTCACTAGGATGCATTTTAGGCCTTTACAGACAGTGTTATTTTTCCTAAGCCAGTTTCAGGAATAAAAGGAAAAAGCATGAAAAGGGGAAAAGAGAGTTTGAAATGATTCTGGATCTGTGGTGACTCTCAAAAGGACAAGAGAGATAGAAAAGAACGACATGCAGAAATTGTTTGCAGAGAACCGACTCTCATCCCTGTGCAAACTAGAAAACCTGCCTGCTCTCCTTCCCTGGATTTCTGCCCACAGGGCTCACATGTCACCACCCCTCATCACCACATTTCCAGCCACCCTCCCAAGAGTGCCCACCTAGGGGCTCAGTTTTCCACCATACATGGGCACAATCCCAGCACCTAGCCAACATGTCATCACCCCTCGTCTAAGGTGTACAAAATTTCCTCATCCCAGCCCTGGCACACAACTTCCACAGCCCCATTCTTTGGGACGTATGCACCCACCCAAGAGTAGTGCTTAATAAACCTGCCTTTATCTGTTTTTAATCTGCTCTAATCTGGCCTGTATCTCTGTCAGAGAGGGGAGGGGAGAGAAATTGTGGGAGAGATATGGACACACAATGTCTCTTCTACGTCTGTAAATGTAGAAATTAGTAAAGTTAGCCTTTGGATTAAAGTGAGGGCCCTTTTATAAACTTGAAAATGTTAGGCTTAAGCTTGACAATAGTTCCACCATTTTACCCCAGAACCTTGATTTGACCTAATGTTCCTTGCCCTAACCAAAACATCTTGTTGTTCTAGCTTAGAAGCTCCCCATCAGGAGGCCCTTGAGTCTTCGGAGACTCCCAGATTCCTAGGACAACAGACCTAGCCAGTTAACTTAAAGGTTACAAAGCACTGTTTTGTCTAGGTAGCCTAATGCAACTTGTTTGAAATTGTTCCCATATAAAACACAGGCTCTGAGAACCCCAGGGTTTGCAGTTTGGCGCCTGGGTCCTGGATGTATCCCTGGTTAATCAATCAGTCTTGGGGTGTGCAGTTCTGACTGAGATTGGTATCTGGGTGGTTTATGTGGCTATTCCTGAACCCCAACAAGGTTATTTGAATACAAAAACTTGACCTTGAATAAATAGGGCAGATACAATTGCAGTCATTATTTCTTTTATTACTTGGAACTCAGAGTCTCCTAGTTTGCGTTACAGTTGATAGTTTAAAGATGCCCGCTTTCAAAGACAGAATGGAACTGCTCCTCTCTGTCCATCTTGTGTCCTCTGCCCAAACATTGTTCTTCTTTAAATGTAATTTATTTATTTTTATATTAATCACAGGTTATGTACTTTGTATCCCAGCCGGGACCCCCTCCCTCATTCCCTCCCACTCTCCCCATCCCTCCCTCATCTCCTCCCTGCCCCCCCTCCAAGTCCACTGATGGAGGAGGACCTCCTCCCCTTCCATCCAACCCTAGCTTATCATATCTCTTCAGGGCTGGCTGCAATGTCCTCTTCTGGGATCTAGCTAGGCTAGTCTTCCCGGGAGGGAGAGGAGGGTTGAAGAGCCAGCCATTGAGTTCATGACAGAAATAGTCCTGTTCCCCTTACTAGGGTACCCAGTTGGATCTGAGCTACCATGGGCCACATCCAAGCAGGGGTTCTAGGTTATATCCATACATGGTCCTTGATTGGAGAAACAGTCTCGTAAAAGACCCCCGGGTCCTGATCTATTTGGTCTTTGTGGAGCTCTTGTTCTCGCCAAGTCTTACTCCCTCTTTTTTTCATATGATTCCCTGCACTCTGCCAAAGGCTTGGTTGTGAGTCTTAATATCTGCTTTGATACATAGTGCTATGTAGAGTCTTTCCAAACATTGTTTTTGAAACATTCTTCATGCTTGGAAATCTGATCAAGCACTTCTGGCCTTAGCTTTTTCTTCTGTCTTTGCTGTTTTCCTCACATCTTTCTGTTTTATTCATTGACCACTTTCTTTCTTTATTATGTACTTGTGGTCTTTATGTTAACCTCGTCAAACAGCTTCTTGTGAGCTGTGAGCTTGGACACCATCCTTCTGTAGCAAACTCTGTAACACCTTCCAGTGTGCTGGGATTCTTAAGACGTTTTGTTCCCTCATCTTTAAACTGGGTGAGAGAAAGCATGACTTAGTTCTCCACACTACACCAGAGAACTGTGTCTGCCTTCCTGAAAAATGCTTGCTTTTAAATTTATCTGGTTTTGTTCCTTTTTATTTGTTTCTACTTGCTCTTTGGTACAGTAGCTCTTGGACATGCTAGGCAAACTCTCTACCATTGAGCTCCTACCCTGATCTTTTGTTTTATTTTTTAGGGTCTCACAAAGTTGTTCAGGATAGCTTTAATCTCACTCTATAGCCCACCCGAGCCTTGAACTTGTGATCCACCTGCCCCAGCTTCCCAAGTATGTGTTACAAGCCTGTCCAACTAAGTTTTTCTCCTTTGATATTCTCACTCTCATTCTTCATCTGCCTGCCCTTCTGAAGGGGTAACCATGAAATTACTAAACAAAGCACAGGGGACAGAAGTGTGGGGGAAACTAGGACAACTTTGTTCTGGAGAAAAATCTACACTTATGTCAAATGAACAAATATCTACTTAGTGCCTATTAGAGACAGATTCTGCCAGCCTCCAAAAGGGATACACATGATGTACAACAGAACCTACCCTCAAGGAATTTCTAGTACTCTAAAGGATATGTTATATCTCCATTGCATAACTAAGGATGCTTTTTCCCATAGAATAGCTGTTGTTTTTGGAGTGTCTACAGATGGTGGAATGGATGACATATCTCTTATTCGGCATTGCCAATGAGGACTATTATTTCCATATTTATGGATGAGGAGACGAAGGCTCAGAAAACGTAACCTGCTTACGCCGTGCATACAAAACAAATGAGAAAATCAGAACTTGGGCTTACTTTGGCTTCAGTTCAAGCCTCCTATGAAAATATAGATGTGCATGCTCTGGTGAACTACACATCTCCCTACACCTGCAAGATGGAGGCTCAGATGAACACTTGTTCCTTTTTCTAGAATTTACTTCATCCAAATAATTGAGGCTAGAAGCAAGGAACACTTAATTTTAGAAAAGCAGCCAACAGCTAGGTGAAATTCTGCCAGGAACGAAATCCATCCTGGAAGTTTCCTATTCCATTCTGGGCCTTTCCATCTTTAAAACATACTGATCAAACACTTGCTTTAAATTCACCTTTTAAGGCATTAAAGCATGGTAGAATAATTCAGAGTTTTAATATGTTTATGTTTATTAACATATTGTCCATTTACTACAATTGATTTTGGCAGAGATCACATGTGCTTCATTTTACACAGAATGCACTGAATTGACTAGGACTAACTACCTTTTAATGAGCTAGACACTCCTAACTGTTTTAGACACCAATTCTTTTGGAGCAATTGTCTCTTTTCCGGGGTCTTCTACAAAAATGTTCAAACAGCAATGCCATTTGTGACTTGTTGAATGGGAACTGGGACCAGCAACTTAAACATACCAATCCAAAATCTTGGCTTTGAGGTTGTGTTGTCCTGACTCATGTCCCATACGTGGAGAAGCAAATGGAAGACACTGCTGTCTGTGGACTGTGTCCTGGGGGACCAGCAGTCAAAGGCAATATCAGCATGTTCAGGTGACTTGGGATCGGCCTGTGAGGTTTATTTACTTGCATGCAGTAAGTAGATCTATGCAGAGCATCGATAGTCTTTCACAGACAGAGAAAGCGGCAGGTTTTCAAGGGACCAGCATTTGCTTGCTGATCCTTCTCAACAGCTGAATATGGGAGACTGTGTGAGTAGTGATAAAGCAAAACTCGCTTTTATCGTCGTTGGGCACTGTTGGTCTCTTTCTCTTTGTGATTCTTCCACAGACATTCTGAGAGTTTCAAAGTTAAGTTTCCTCAGCTTTCCAAATGAAAGGTTTGGTTTAAGCGGCCCTCAGGATTAAGGAAATGAGTAAAGGGCCAGGCATTTCACTGCTGGAAGATATTTTTGGAGTGAACTCACTTTACCTCTCAGTTCTGCATTAAATCTAAAATGGAATACAGTTTAATATAGCCGGGTAGAATAAACTGCCTTTGTTCAGGCACCGAGGTGCTTTCATTAATTAGGATTTGGTTTGGATCAAGGGAGTAAGGAGGTTTTATCAATGATTGCTCTTGACACTCTTAAACAGCTTTTATGTTCTTAAAATGTGCTTAATCCTGAATTTCAAAGAATAGAAAGAATTATGTGGAGCTTGTAAATCAGAAGGGATTATGATCTTCCTATAAATTGCAACATAGGGCATTTAAACAAATCTCTTTAGGCTCCGAAATTAACTTTTGATCTTCTTACTGAAAAAAATCGTAAAAGTAAGATACGTTTAATTTTTCCTGTTTGTCTATGGTATGTCAGGGGAAGCGGATGCTGAGAAAGTTTACAGTGTTGTATAATGCTGTGGAAAGAAGAGAGAGTGGCTGAAGCATTTGCAGCTTGTGTTCCTTCGCTACTTTTCCTCTACAGAATTCCGCACAGAGAGATACATTAGATGAGATCGTTGGTTTCCTGGTTCTAGTCTCCTGTGGTTTTAATTCGAGAAACATCAAACACGAAGTGGCAAACTGCGGAAGCCACAGCTGCAACATTCAAGATCTTGCGACCCATTGGAGGAGACAGACGTGTGAGTACCGAGTAGAAGGAGGCTGGAAGAATGTGAGCAGGAGCAGGATGAACGCCATGCTTCAGAATGCCATCATTTCCCGTGGCCGGGCGAGCTTGCAGGAAAGCTAGTATTGACTGGTGTTTTGGACACATGTAAGAAACCATTTTCTGGATAATATCAACGAGGCAATCGAGGCAGAGGGGCTAGTCCAGGAAGTGACAAGAAGGCAGATGCTGCACAGATGAGGAGACAGAGAAGTTGATGTTCTTCTCTTACTCCAGATGCCCTTTAAAACAAGAAATCTCTTAACAGACTATTCTTCAGTTTCCTTCCATCAAGTGCACTCAATCTTCCCAGCAATGCTTGAGTATCTGCCTTGTCAGATGTTCTTTTTAACACAATTCGCCAGGTATTATAGTCTAGGCCACTTAGAAATAGGTGATCACTATGAACTGGCAATTAGAACTGGAAACAACCACAGAAGTCAGTTAATTCAACTTTGTGTTATTTTCTTCTTGCTGGTAAAATAAACTACTTAATGTTTTAAAACCACCAGGATGCAGCGGTATAGTTCTGTAGTTCATGTGTCCAAGATCCAGCTCATGTGTCTAGGCTGAGATCAAGCTGTCCACAGGGCTGGCTCCTTCTGGATGAGCTTATGGGAGACTGCCCTTATCCACTTCTTGAGTATGTCTGCCCTGGCCTTTGCCCAGCTCTTCCCATCCTCGATCATAGCACGCCAGTCCCTGCTTCCCGTATCACAGTGCCTTCTCCTCCAACTCTGACTGCTTTCAGGTACCTTCCATGAGGACAGCTGTGACTGTGTTGATCCTGTCACTTAGTCTACAATAGTTTCGTGTGTCAATTGTCTTAACCTAAGTGTGTTTGGGAAGTTCTTTTTGCCATAGGCTATAATATTCATAGGTTTTAGGGTTAGACATACTTTGGGGTGTCATTATTTAACATGTACAAATGTTCACATTTTTAAACAGAAGAGTTTCTGTGAGCTTGATCTGAGGCCATACACTCACTAGGTGTCATAATATAGTGACAGAGCTGGGCCAATATACTCATTACTATTGCCTACCAGTTTTCTTCCAAATAACCGTGATGTCTGTCTTCATATTTTCCGTGAGGAGCTTGTACTCTTTAAAGGAAGCAAGAGCTGCTATCAGCTGAGCCTAGGACCCAGCGGAAATAGATCCACACGGCAGTTGGGGCGGAGACAGCTCTTCACTTCGAAAGGACCATCATAAGAAAGAAATCAATTTCTTTGTTACATCATAAAGGGCTAAAAAACAAAAACAAAACAAAACAAACAAACAAACAGACAAAAACTTCCTTGAATGATGAAGAGGTTGGCCAGAGGTTATCAGGAAAAACAAACAAACACCAGGAAAGGACACACAGAAAAGAAAATGTTATAGTTGAGGTGAAGTTAAAGAAGAAAAATCATTGTGTCTGTTTTATAATGTCACAGTTGATATATATGTAGGCATACATGTGTGTGTTTTCAAATAAGTTATTCCTAAGCACTTTCTCTTCATTAATATCTACATTAGCGTTTATCTTCAATACCACATTGTTTCAACACAATTGATCACTATATTATCTTTATTGATTCATCCCCCTCAACTAAATTCTACTCAGCACTGTAATGGAAGTTTTGGTTTTTTTGTAAACTCAGTTATGTTATGTAAATATGTTTGTGTTTTAATCCCAAAGGTGGAATTTTAGTTGGGCTCTAGTTTGTCCACAGCTGTGAATTGTCTCGTGCAGGGCATGGTCCTTGAAAGCTGGTGACGGCCTGCCCTGTGCAGCACAGAGAGGGGCTTCGAGGCTATAAACATGAGAGCCCCAAAAGAGAAAGTGGTGCGGCACTGTGGCCTGTCGTGAGTGGCCGTGTGGAGAGACCAGAGACAGATGGTGTGGCAATGTGGAGCAGACCCATGAAGAAAGACACTTCAGGCGCAGCAGCTTGGAGGAGCCTGCTGGCTGCATTTGCTGTTGACAGAGATTGGTGTAGCCCTAAAAGAACCCATTGAGCCTAAACAGGTCAGAAGTAAAGGAGTCTGCACCCACTCTCCCCACTAACCTTCTCTCTATTACTTAAGGTTGGGGGGAGGTGGAAGAAAGAGGCTTTAAGGAGCCACAAATAAAACAGAGCGTTAAGATGAGCGCTGCACAGCATTGGAGCAATCGTTTCCATCTTGCTTATGTATGTCACATAGCACAAACAGGTGCTTTATAATAGCTTTCGTTACTTTAAAGCTAGGGTATAAGGCATATAATGTTACTGTTATTTGCATTTTTTATTTTCAAAGGTTCTGGGAAAATCAACCTAATTCTGTACTTTAACTGAAAGAAAGGCTTCAGGCTAATATAAAGATGACATTGTTTTTGAAACTAATGAGGAAAGTGATGGTAACTAAGAAATAGCAAAGGCATATTGACATAAATTTGGAAAGGCAATACAAGAGAGTGAATAGAATGTTTGGAAGGAAAGGGAAGGCTTTACAAATTATTTTTAACTACAAAAAGAATGAGGAAAGGAGAATATAAATTACCCTACATTATTATATAAGAAAGCATTTCTGATCAGTGATACTAAAATAGAAACAAAAATGCTTCATCATTACAGAAAAATAATCTATAAAAATTTTGGACAACATTAAATAGGGAGAAGGGAAATTGAGTTGAAAGAGTGTGGACCGTTACCAATATATTTGCTAAGAAGTATGGAATTATTTTTTACTTCTATAGACATAATTTCATATAATTTCCCTAACTGCCTAGCATAGAGATAGCTTTTGTGTTATAATTTATAGAAAGGTCATAACCGCCCTCTCGTCTCCCAATAATTTTTTTTCTATCCTCTGAAATTCAGCATTAAGTATGTTTTAAGAACATAAAAGCTGTTTATGCACATTAGCAATCATTTTAATACCTGTTAATAGACTTCATATACAACAGATTCTTGGTAAAATTATGACAGGTACTGTTAACATTAAGACTGTTGAACATGTTTTATTTTGTCCATGTCAACAATCTTCAATATTTATTTTTCTCTACATAATTGCTGTTCAAAATGTGTGATCTATATTGATTCATCCTCCACTCTGTTAGATTCTACTCTGTCGAGTACCAATAGTTCCCATCTCATCTGTGCCATGTGATGGGGAAGATATATGGGAAAGTAAATAAGAAGGGCTTATGGCCTTCCTATAAATTGCAGCATAGGTGTTGAAATAAATCTCCGTACATTTCTTTTGGTTCCGTTTGTGATTGTCTTGCTCCTCACCACAGGCAGGATTTAAAATAAAGCTTGTTTCTAAGCAGTATTGAGTAGAGGAAAATTAAGTAGGTAGGTCCCAAGGAGAGGGGGGTACTGTGATGACCATGCACAGACTCAAAATTCTGTGCATTGAACACCAGGAGCCTTCACTCTATTTTTATCTTCCAGATATTTACTTCTCAAACAAAAAGAGATTCCGTTGTGAAAAACAATGAATTATACCTAAG
This sequence comes from Pachyuromys duprasi, assembly GCA_028658305.1. Classification (NCBI taxonomy): domain Eukaryota; kingdom Metazoa; phylum Chordata; class Mammalia; order Rodentia; family Muridae; genus Pachyuromys; species Pachyuromys duprasi. The sequence goes on from CM053767.1 coordinate 8,258,065, forward strand.
ACGAAATTTCCATGTCTTGCTATATAGGAATTTCTCCCAAAGCAACTGACTCCAGTCCTGATTATTCTGTAGTGAGTGTCATCTGTAGTTAATCATGGTTGTATAAGCTCTTTAGGTTTTTGCTGTTAAACATTAATTGAAAGCAGAAGCTTGCCAGACATCCCAAGAAAGTTTCCAATGTGAAAGAAACAATTAGACAAAACAAAGGAAACAAGCCCAACCCTTGTAAATTTGTATCACTTAGGAAACAACTTCATTTTTCTTCTGCTTTCCATCCACTCACTGAAATTCTCTAAACTTTCTAACTGCTAGTCCTGTCCAGTTCATGCAAATAAGATTTTATATCATTTTTTAATGGGCAAGTTCTATTCTTGTATCTTTTTTTTTTTTGGAAGTCTCGCTCTTGTTTTATACCCAAGACTGTACCACAATACCCACCTCTTCTGTGCTAATTCATTTCTCCCCGACTTTCTGTCTGTCCCAGGTAGGCTTCCATAGCCATGAAGAAGTACCTAGTACTGTCCTCTTCCACTGGCATGTTGAGTGAAATCTCTGGGAATATCCATGTTCCCAGTATTCCCTTAAAATATTTTAGATGAATTTTTTTAATTAAAACAAATCTCAGTTGTTAAATGAAGCCTGACATTTGAAAACTCACTCTTAACACATAGCTTCAAGTATAAGTTTTTGAATTTTTTATAGGTTTTAAATGAGATAAAGGAGATTTAAAAAAAAAAGCATCATTTACTCTTTTGCACTTTTCCTTCAGAAGTAAACATTCTAATTTGTGAACCGTTAGGAGCCCCAGTCACAAGAGGAATGTCTTCAAGATCGAAACTGCAATAGGAAGAAATTTTCAATCCACCTGAAGTCTTCATTGTTCTCCATCTGAAAGTTTTATGTAAGTTTCCTTATTTTTGCATAAAACTGAATTCATATAAAACACATGCTTATGAATCAGAATACTGGCTTTCAATGTTTAATTTTAGTTCCCCATTTGACTGATTGGATGATGGCTGTATTTGCCAACGTGGGCTGATGCCAGCGATGACAATGGGCCAATTTGGGGATGGGCATACTAACAGTGATTAAAAATAAATGAAGGCTTCTGAGGTAAGATGGCAGAAACGAGAAAAGGAAGGACAGCAATGGAAAGAGCATATTCAGAGGAGAGAGGGGAAATATTAGGATTCAAGAACAGCGATTGATTCTTTTCTTCCTGGTTCATAAGTATCCTGCTAGAGTAGTCATTTTGTGGTATCTGCCTCCCTCAAACTTGTAATATCAGAATATTACGCCTCTGGCACGAAAGAAAAAAGGAGTGTGTGTGTGTGTGTGTGTGTGGGGGGGGTTATAGGACAGCTCAAAACCATGGAGAAACAGGAAGGTGAGGAAAACAAAAATGACCGGAGGCCAGAATGCCAGCCCCCGTTTCCCAGGTGGAGAAGCTGAAGCTGAAACCGTAAATGGAGACAGGCAGGCCTCGTGAGAACAGCACAACTATTCCAGCTATACGAAGACCCCACAGTTCCCACAAGGCTTAAGTCTAGCCGAAGAATTAGGTCCCCAATGGCACCTCCTGAGCAGCAAGCCACAACTGCAGAAGAAACTCATGTTGTTGCTCATTGTACCTCAGAATGCTACAGTCGAACATTACCCTTAGGGAGGGCCTGTTGCTTGACTAAGCTATCTGAGGTCCTAACAGCAAAGAACAATCCCAATCCAGGGGACCTGCTACAGATTCAACGGTCTGATTGGCTATCATAGCTGAGAAAGGTCAGACATTGACACTCCAAGGTGTTAAGCAGCCAAGAACTCGAGCTGTGGAGCAGGTACCTGGTGGTGGTGGCCCTTACTTTATGGTCAGAAATGGGGCCCATCCCCTGTGGATTACCATACAGATGGAAGACCTCTGAGTTGGTAGCTGTCAGACTGCCTGGCCTCCAGAGGCGCTTCGCTGCTGCATATAGTTTGTTGTTGTATGGAACTTGGAGGTATAGGCCCAGGACTACGGGCTGGCTAGATCTCTCAAGCCTCCTCTTTTAACCTGAGGGCTTGCTGCTAATGGGAGCTAGACTACTGACACCAGGAAGCAAAATTTTAGATTCTCTTGTTGCCGCTCTCCATTATGAGGCCTACTGCTCAGTTTTCTCCCCTGACTCTCCTATACCCAGAGGGCTCCCTTAGGAGCTTCAATAGACTCTACCACTGCTACCCAGTACAGCTCTGCTAGGCCTCGTAAATTCTAACACCAGAGGAGTAAACAAACAAACAAACAAACAAAACAAAGAACATAAAAAAGCAAACCACCGCCAATGACAACAACAGAAACCCGTGTTTTCTTTTTACTCAATTTTTTGTATTGGTTTGATCATTTAATATTTTGTATTAACTTTTTCATTCCTTTGTATTTTTATCAAACTGTATTAAGGAATTTGTCTTCTTTTACAATCAGGTGTTTTAAAACTTGCTTTTTCCCTTTCCCTTGCATTCTTTCCCTTTTCTTTTCCTTGACCTCTTTCTCTATTTTGTTTTATTTTGTTTTTTCAAGACAGGTTTTCTCTGTGTAGCTTTGGCTGTCCTGGAACTCACTCTGTAGACCAGGTCAGCCTCAAGCTCCCTGGGTGCCGGGATCAAAGGCGTGTGCCACCCCTGCCTAGGCTTAACTTCAGTTTTTTTTCCTTTCCCCCAGCTCCATCCTTTCATTACCATTTCTTTAAACCTAACTATTTAAATTCATACATCAGTCTATATTATTTTTAACAGCTTCTTTTCTGTGGTTACTTGTGGTCTAACACTTGTCTCTAATTGAATTTCATTTATTCTATTAAATTCTTTATTTAGTGAATTTTATTGTATTTGATTTGTTTGGCTGTCGCTGATATAGAAGCTGTCCTTTCTATGTGATAAATACTGTGTATTGAGCTATCAAGAGAGGGTGGCTTACTAGGAAGACCTTTAGCCATGAAAAAGAATGAAGAACTACATGACAGAACAAGGGAGGTATTATGACAGACACCCATGATATCTAGAAGATCATTAAGGAATAGTTTCCACCAATATTAAACAAAGGAGTCTTAAAAACATACATACCAATAATCTTGAAAAGAATTAGAACACACATGACCTTCCAAAACTGAACAAAGAGGACATAGAAAACCTAAACAAATCCTTAATGAGCAATGACACTGAAGCAATAATGACCTCTCAGCAATGAAGGCCCATGATCAGATGGGGAACTCAGCTTTAACTCTGCGGAAGGCCATCCAGACTCTGCAAACTGTTCCATGAATCGGAATTGGAAGGAACACTTTCAAGCACACTCCACCAACCCAGTGTTACCCCAAAGCAAATACAGGCACGGTAAAACAAGAAAGAAAACGAGAGTCCAAATTCTTACTTTAATACAGAGAGAGAAATCTGCAATACAATATTTGCAAGTCAAATTCAATACCATATATTAAGAACTTCCTGTGACACAATCTAGTTATTTTTAATTCCAGGGGCACAAGGACACTAAGTAAGTGTAATAAAGCATACATATATAATCAAAGGGAAAATCATGTAATCATCTCAAGAGACGCAAGGAAAGCATTTGACAACATTAAATATCCTTTCATAGTAAAATCCCTCGGGGCGGGGGGGGTGGAGAACCAGAAACATTTCCTCAAAAGTTAGAAATAAAACCTTTCCACTCTTATTCAGCATAGTGTTTGAAAACTTAGCCAGAGCAATAAAGCAAGAGAAACAGGCAAACAGAATAAAGAAAAAAAGAAAGAAGAGCTAATGCTACCCCTATTTGTAGGTGACACAGTCTTTTTTATAATAATTTATTTGTTTTTATTTTAGGTATATTGGTGTTTTTCCTACATGTATATCTGTGGGTGTCAGATCTTGGAGTTACAGACGGCTGTGAGTGCTATGTGTGTGCTGGGAATTGAACCCAGTTCCTCTGGAAGAACAGCCAGTGCTCTTAACCACTGAGTCATCTCTCCAGACCCAGACACAGTGTTATGCTAACCACACTACCCAAAGACTCTTAGTTCTAATGAACACTTTCAGCAAACTGCAGGACATGAAATAAACATATGAAGCCAGCAGCTTTCCTATATAACATGTTATGGGAAAAAAAATCAGTGAAGAGATTCCATTCACCTCTCTCTTTCTCTCTCTCTCTCTCTCTCTTTAACACATACATACATAAACACACACACATGTAAACACACACTGTCACACACATATGTAATCTCTCTCTGTGTCACATACATTCAATAAAATACCTAGGTATAAATGAGGATATGAAAAGTCTTTATAGCCACACCTTGAAAATGGTAAAGAAGGAAATTGAAGAAGACTCTAGAAAGTAGAGAGGCTCGTGTGAAAATGATTATATTACAATCTGCAGATTCATGCAATCCCCATTAAAATCCATTAAAATCTGGATTTCAGAAGTAGAAAAAACACTAAAATTCATATGGAAGCACAAAGGATAGTGAATAGCCCAAGTAATACTTGCGGTATTACAATGCACAATTTAAAATTATACTGCAGGGCTGTAGGAATGAAAGAAGAACAGGCAGTGTGGTGTGGCACAATGTACAAAGAAACCACCGGAACAGAACAGACCACAGCTTCAACTATGGGTTCACACAGGGTCACATAACTGAATGTGGATGTGGCAGGGGGAAAAAAAAGCTTGAAAACAGTGCAAGGTTTGCAAACACTCAAAAAAATTTCAATTCAAAACCAAATTGGTAATGGCTACGAGGCATTTCTGGAAGTGCTTGTCCATTCTGAATCACATGACTTCACTGTAGCTGTGGTTCTCAATTCATAATAGGTGCAGTTGGAACACAACAGAGTTTTACTCTGCCATAAGGAAGAAGAAAATTATTCTGTTTGTAGGAAGATGGTTGGAATTGGCAATCATCATCTCAAGACAAAAAAGCCAAAATGGAAAGACAGGTAGCACATTTGCTCTCAAATGCAGAATCTGGGTTAAAAATGGAAACAAAAAGACATGGAAATATAGGGGGGACTGTTTGGGAAGAGTAAAGGAACCGGGGTGCTGCGGAACGGTGGTGGTGTGAGTAAGAATGTCCCCCACAGGCTCATACATTTGAATGCTTAGGAATAGGAGGTGTGGCCTTGTTGGAGGAAGTGTGTTATTGGGGCGGGCTTTGGGGTTTCAAAAGCCCAACTCAGTTCCACTGTCTCTCCCTTCCTGCTGCCTACACATCACACATCGGAGGTAGAATTCTCAGCTACTTCTCCTGTACCGTGTCTGCCTGCACACTGCCATGCTCTCCCTAACATGAAGACAGAGGTCTAAACCTCTGAGGCTGTAAGCAAGCTCTAACTAAATGCTCTCTTTTATAAGCATTTCCATGGTTATGGTGTCTCTTCACAGCAATAGGATTGTAAGACAGGGACAAAAAACAGAAATGGAGGGATATGTTCAAAGTACATCACAACATACACGTGGGTGAAAACGCCAATAAAACCCATTGTTGTATACAGTTAACTAAAATGAGGGGGAAAAAAAAGAGCAACTGAATTGGTGTCAAAATACTGCTCAATAGTATCAGGCAACTAACTAACATTTTAAAGATTCTTGCCCGCCTGGTATGATTGGCTTACACCATTAATCTCCACGTAGGTGGCTGAGGCAGGAGGATTGCTAGCTTAGCCTACAGAGGGAAACCTTGCTTAGAAGTAATACAACTTCCCAAATGCAATTTCCATAACAGATATCTATAGCAAATATATGTACATAATTCTAGAAGAATGCAGGAATTTAATTTTTCCTGTGTATATGGAAATATCACACTTAGTCCCATTCACTTATACAATCAATGAGAGTGAAAGAGAAATAGAAAATACCTCATACTCTCCACATTACTCAGCAGCATCCTAAAGGTTCTAGCCACTGCAGTTAAATGAAGTTTGGTTTTTTTTAAGTGGATGGTTTCTGGGATTTACAATATACGAAATACTGCTTGTGAAAAGCATGATTAGGCAAGTCAGCCGTCTCAGATGAGCATCAGTTAGAATGAACGCGGCAATGCAGCCACGCTTAACCAGGATTACGGTCCCGACTGGACCTGAATGAAGCCGAGACCACCTGGCTTTGCCACTTCTCTCATTGCCCTTCCCCCCACTGAAGCCTTCTCTGCAGGGCAAAGACAGCTCCTGCTCCGGGGTTTCCAGCGCGCTAAGGCAGGGGTGGGACAGCACTTCCGGCGGCGGCAGCAACACAGAATGTCAGTTAAAGTGAAGAAGTGTGGGCCGAGGTGGCCTCTGCCGAGTGGGTACCTCCCAGGTGGACACTCGGTGCGCAGGCCCTTCGGTGATGGCCACTGTGTCGCCCCCAGGGTCTGTGCCGTGGATATGCAGTGTCTCACGCCTCATCTTTGCTTGTGTTTTCCAGGTGGAGACCCTGACAAGCTTTTAGGCCACGATGTCCGCCATGGCAGAGGCGCCAGTGACCCCAGCCCAGAGCTGTGTGAGTCTGGAGGATGTGTGCCTGCGTTTCTCGGCGGAGGAGTGGGGCCTCTTGGACGACAGCCAGTGGGTCCTCTACTACAGCGTGATGCTGGAGAACTTCTTCCTGATGCTATCCCTGGGGCTCCCGATTTCCAAGTCCCTCCCAGGTACCCCGGTGACAGACGCCAAGAGGGATTCCTGGTCAACCAAAGCTCCCTCCAAGGGCTTGATGGCGGAGCCCTGAGCTCACTCAGGGGGTGGAGGATGGAGATGGGCCTCGTGAGCGGGGCCTCTCTGCCAGACAGATCCTTGTACCCTGCAAGCTCACCTCTGCAACCTTGTTAGCGATAGGATACGTTCAGTAACCGCACGGGAGAACCCGGTGGGCAGTGGCCGTGTAAAATGTCTGATATGTAGGAGACATTTGTTAAGTTTGCAGTACAATCTTAAGAAGTCCTTTATAGAAGGGGGAAGGAGCAGCCTTCTTTCGTGGAAAGCTGTAGTTCCACATGTCAGAACAGTTCTGGAAGGGTCCCGCCCTGTCCTTGTCCTCTATAAGGAAGCCACCCAAAAGTACTAAGTGTGAGAGACCTTTTACACTGGACACATGTGGAATAACTTTAAGTCACAAAAATAAATTTGTTCACCACGAGCAATTTCACAACAAAGAAAAGGCCTGTGTGTGATAACAAGAAATTATTTTGCCACACCTCACCCCAAAGTAGCCAGGGAAGTCAGATTTATGCTGCTCCTAATTTCCTGGAAGGAACTGAGTGATCTAAACTCGTTGGAGGTCCTCATTCTCTCCTTATGAGGCCTTTGAGATCTACTGCAAGTTTTCAAAGGTTTTCCATCTCTGCGGTTTCATGGCTTTGTGTGTGATTGGTGGAATGGATTTCTTTAGTCTCTAAACCATCCAGCCTTGGAACTTCTGGCCTTCAGTGACCTGGTTGATAACAATGACTTAATCATTTGTTTCCTACCTAAACTTTTATAGTGTTTTTCAGGATGGGACACCTTTTGTGGGGACCCCAAACTTTTGTATGTCTTAGAACAGTGAGGTGTCAAACAATAGCCCAACATCTAATATTGCCTTATTGTCTTGAACCTAAGTTACCTTAGGGAAAATCTTGGGATCTGGCTGCTGGCTGTCAGGCTCTGCATAAGCCTCTCGGAAGTTCACCTTGGTAAAGGGATAGTTAGTGTGATCACATCTAATGCTTTAGTCCCTTTGAAGGGGGGTGATTCAAGACAGGGTTTCTCTTTGCAATAGCCCTGGCTGTCCTGGAATGCTCTTTGCAGACCAGGCGGGCCTTGAACTCACAGAGCTCTGACTGCCTCTGCCTCCCAAGTGCTGGGATTAAAGGTGTGTGCCACCTTTAATACTCACCGTTCCCTGTTTTCGTCAGTGTTCTGCTGCTGTGAAGAGATGCCATGAGCAGGGAACTCTAGTAAAGGGAAGCATTTAACCGAGACTCGCTTACATCCGAAGGTTTAGTCCGTTATCACCATGGCGGGAAGCATGGTGGTATGAAAGGCAATAGCTGGGAGTTACGTCCTGGTGGCCAGCCCAAAAGAGGGAGACCCTAGGCCTGCCGTGGGCATCGAAAACCTCAAAGCCTGCGCCCAGCGACACGCGTCCTCCAACAAGGCCACAGCTCCTAATCCTCTCAAGCAGTGCCTCTTTCTGGTGACTGAGCACTCAAATCTACAGCCTGTGGGGCCACTCTTACATAAACCACACCACACTTAACATGTGTACACATATGATAGTGCCTGCGGTTCAGCTACTAAACAGCTCACCCCTAGCATACCCTTTGCTGTCTCTCCCTCTTATTCCTGTGTGACCCCTAATCTACAGTTAAGCTGCTTTCTTTTAAGTTACTGTACACTGAGCTTACATTTGCTAATTTTATGTAAATGTTATAGCATATGTTTTTGTTAGCTTTGTTTTTTTAAGCGTAACTGAATTAATTTTCAGCATTGTTGAAAATAACAGTAAATGATTCCTTTATATTTCCAAGTCATATCTCACTGTATTGATACACTACAGAATTTTACCATAGGCATTCTTTAAGAAAGTCTGGGATGGATGGTCATGGAGGAACTTTAGAGCCTACAGCACAGAGTGGGGTTTGTTGCTGCAGCCTGGGAAGGAGATAGACAACTAGTTGCCAACTTCATATCCATTCTGTCCCTGAAACCTCCTCCCTTCTGAATTCTGCTTTTCTGCCATGGTTCCTACTTGTTCCTCCACCTGTGTGTGGTATATAGAAAAGGAGGTCCCATCAGCTCAGAGGATGAATCCACTTTCCAGTGGGTCCATAACCCATTTCTAACCAGTGGGTTAGAAATGGCAGCCTTTTAGGGATGCTTTGGGAAATATCCTCTCCACTGAAAACGAGAAACTTCAGGAGAGGTCTTTTTCTCTGATGTAAATTGGTTGTCTCTAGATGATACTCGATATCTTTGAGCCACCACTTTGCACTGTAAGAGGCACTGCTCTGTGAGCAGAGCTGCCATCCAGAGCCTGGTTGCATGGTAGTAATTGAGCTTCTGGTGTAATAAAACCTGGAAATGCTTCCTTTCAGACACTTGTTATATGAGAAATAAATATTCCTGTTTATGACATTAGGTGGCATTTCCTAATATAGGTGGCTTGAAATAAATCATATCAAAGCAAGGAGCAATTAGATTTTGAATTATACCTAAAATAGAAGGAAAGTAGTGAACAGATACGTGAGACCCAGACCCAGATTTACTGAGGTGGAATTGGTGATATTAGACAGTTAGCTGAATACTTGTGGGAAGGGAAAAAAATCTGAGGTTCTAGGACTCCTTGGTTTCTTGAGAGAAAGAGGTAAAAACCACAGAAAATAGGGTGCAAGAGATGAGACCATTTGGGAGAAGAAGTTGATTAGTTAGAACATGATTAGTTAGCCAGAAACGTATACATTTGTTTTGAGTGTGAGAGGATGTCTGCAGAGTTCAGGGTTGGTGTGCGTTAAGAAACGACCCTTACTCATCCTAATCAAATTCACAGAAGCAGAGAGTGGAGTGTTGCGAAGAGAAGGAAATGGGCAGCTGCTTCTAAGGGATGGGATGCGGTGCTTTGAATGAGAGTGGGACCAGGAGGCCTCTCTCCAGCTGGTGGACAATTTGGAAAGAATTAGGAGCTGTGGCCTTGGAGGAGGTGTGCTACTGGAAGTGGACTTTGAGCTTGCAAAAGCCCGTGTCAGGTTCTCTCTCTCTCTCTCTCTCTCTCTCTCTCTCTCTCTCGTGTGTGTGTGTGTGGGGGGGGGTCTGTCTGTCACTCTCTCTCCCCCCTCTGTCTCTCTATCTAATCTATCTTTATCTTTACCTCTATCTCTGCCTGCTGCCTACAGAGCTAGATGAAAAACTCTCTGCTACTTCTCCAGCACCATGCCTGCCCGCGTGTGCCATGATGATAACGGACTAGCCCTCTGAAACTGTAAGCAAGTCCCCAATTGAATGCTTTCTTTTTTTTAATTTATTTATTTTTATATCAATCACAGGTTAGGTACTTTGCATCCCAGGCGTAGCCTCCTCCCTCATTCCCTCCCACCCTCCCACTCCCTCCCTCATCTCCCTCCTCCCTGCCCCCTCCAAGTCCACCAACAGGGGAGGACCTCCTCCCCTTCCATCCAACCCCAGCTCATCCTGTCTCCTCAGGGCTGGCTGCAATGTCCTCC
>CM053767.1:8268763-8391066 GCA_028658305.1 Pachyuromys duprasi
TATTTTTATATCAATCACAGGTTAGGTACTTTGCATCCCAGGCGTAGCCTCCTCCCTCATTCCCTCCCACCCTCCCACTCCCTCCCTCATCTCCCTCCTCCCTGCCCCCTCCAAGTCCACCAACAGGGGAGGACCTCCTCCCCTTCCATCCAACCCCAGCTCATCCTGTCTCCTCAGGGCTGGCTGCAATGTCCTCCCCGAATGCTTTCTTTTTTAATGGGGGAAAAAAAAGAATAAAAATGAATCCTGGGACTGGAGGGATATGTCAGTGGTAAGAGTGATTTAGGCAAAAGTGTGAGGAGCTGAACGTAAATCTCTAGCCACTGTGTAAAAGGTGGGTTCAGCCGCACGTAGCAGTGACCCCGGGACTTGGGAGGGTAGGGCAGGATGATTGCTGCAGGGTCCCGGAAACTGTCTTAGCTCCAAGTGGGTGATGGATCCTGTCCATACCGAATAAGGCAGAGGTGATACAGTGGGACACATGTCCTCTGGCCTCCACAAGTTTGTGCCTATACACCACACACACAAAAAGGAAAAGAAGGCCAATAAGCAAATTTTTCTTGCTGTAGATGTAGGGTTTTTCTTACACTCTGAATGCTTTTTCCTTGCTCTATCTTCCCCTGTCAATTGTTTATGTTTCATAAGCATAATTAATGCAATTAATATCAATAACAGTAAAGAAGAACACATAATGTAATATTCTTGGGAAGTTCCATTAAGACTTTCACAATGCTGATGTTGGCAAAGTGTTATGACTTGTTTTGAAACGCAGATGTGAAGTGTGGGGAGAGAGAACACACACTTGAGCTTATATATCTGTTCTTCCTCTCGATTATTCATCCAGTGGCTTACTTACTGCAAGCCTCAGTCTGATTACATTGTAAGTAGGTTTCATAAAACTGACTCTGCAAGGCTTCTGCTTTGTAATATCATTCTTGTACACACCCAGATTTTCAAATTACATTCACTTTTCTCCAGAAATTCTCAAACTACCGGTAAGTTGTGGATTATGAGTACCAGATCTTTAATGCCACTTTAGTTTCCCCCCTACAAAAGTCATTGCTATCTTAAAAACACTGGGGTCCCAGAAAAGAAAAAGCTATAAATATGTTGGTTGAGTTCAAGGGTCTGATAGCTGTAGGAAGGGGCACTGCATCTAAAGTGAAAGCTCAGCCATACTGCTTTGCCCTCTTACTGTGAGAACTGAATGTCATATTGTTCTGGGGCCCATCTTGTCAGGCTTGGTAATTAGTGTATTGGAAAGGCAGCCACAGAGGTACAATGAGCCCCATGGCATCAAGGAGCCTACAGAAAGATAGAAGGTTCAGCCTACCAGAGAGATAAATAATAGGCTACCAGAATCTTTTGGCATTTTTAGCTTGTTACTTATATTTGTTTCTTCTATGTATAGTTCTCGCCAGAAAACTTACTAAGAATAAGATCTGAGCCTTCCTTGTGACTGATCTCACACTGAGATTACCTAGAACTTTAATATTTGCACATTCTAACATTAAAAAAAACATATTAATTGACTACCTACCAGGTGCCACGCACAGTTTTAGATCACCATCAGTCTTTTCTGTTTTGCTTAAGTAGAGACTCGTATTTTAAGAAAGCAAGATGCTGATGTGTTTGGAATGTACTTAACAGATCACCATCCAGAAGTTTTCACTTGTTAGCTTCTTAGCAAGGCTACCCTGCGTTGTAGGCGTGCCTGCACACTGTTATGAGTACAGCATTGTAAGCACCCCAGTAAGGTAAAGTGCCGTGAGCCTGTTCCTCTGACGTCAGAGATTAAGAAACCTTGAGAAAAGGGCTGGACCTGTCTCCCTCCCTTTGGCCCCCTTGAGTCCTGTAACTCAGCCATCTCACCCACACACTGGTCCAGTGATTCAGATGCAACAGGAGCCCTGCCTTGTTGTGGTGCCCGTGGTCTCAGTGACTGATTAGCTTGGAATTCGTGTGACTGACACTGTCCTTGGATAGTTTAAACAGTTGGGCAAAGTCTCCTTCCTAGTATTTGAAAGATTAAGACAACAAAAGTAATATGTTTTCTTACTGAATTTTTATATGTAACTTTAAGTCAACTCTTTCTCTCTCCCTCCCTCTTCTCCTCCCCCTCCATTTCCATCTGCCTTTCCTTCCCATCGTTTGACCCCCCCAGCCCCACCCCTTGCATCCATTTGTGCCTGGCAACATTCTCTCCACCTTCGTATCTCTCCCTACCCCTTCCCTTAAAGCTTCGTCCCCACCATAACCCTCTCTGTGCTCTCATGCCTGTTCTGCTTCCACGACGTCCATTCCCTGTATAGCTATGCCTATATCCAAGTTAGAAGCTGGGATCTGCATGTGAGAGAGAACAAGTTGTATCTGTCGTTCTGGCCATTAGGTGGTTTGACACAATTTTAGTATTCCATTGAGAAGGGAGAAAATCCATATCCAGTCTCTCTTGTTACTGGAAGTAGCCCAAGAGAAAAAGCTATGTACAGCAGATACACTCATGCATAAAAGGGGCTAACTTTAATAGTTATCTCCTCAACTGTAATCAAATAGCACACATTGCAGGTGGACTCGGTCCTGTCTTCAGTATTAGTTACTTTTCTGTTGCCATGAGAAAACACCTTGACCAAGGCCCTATAGAGAAGGAAGGGTTGGCTGTAAGGTTATGGGTCCAGAGGTGTCACCATCAAGGTGGGGAGGAGTAGCAGCAGGAGGCCATGGCTGGAGCGGCATTTGAGAGCTCACGTCTTGAACCACAGACAAGCAGGAGAGAGCTTGAACGGGATGGTGAGAAGTTCTTAAACCTCAAAGCCCTCTGCCCCCAGGGGCGAGCTTCCTTCAGCTTGGCCACACATCCTAAGGCCCCCAAACAATCTTCACTAGCTGGGGACCAAGTATTCAAACTCCTGAGATTATGAGGGACATCTTATTTATTTTTTTTAACATTTTTATTTTATATTAATCACAGGTTATGTGCTTTGTATCCCAGCTGTAGCCCCCTCCCGCGGGACATCTTATTTAAACTATCAGTGTTGGTGATAGTGTTTGGAGAGGCTTAAGAAGTGTGGCCAAGATGGAGGGTGTTTGTCCTTGGAGGTTGGGCTTAATAATGTGTTTTTCCTTTGTTGGCCTTCTTATGGAGCTCCTGTCTCTTCCAGGTCCTTCTATTCCCCCATTCTTTCTTAGGACTCCCTGTGTACTGTCCAAAGTTTGGCTGTGAGTCTTAGCGTCTGCTTCGATTCCCTGCTGGATTACGTCTTTCAAAGAACAACATATGGCAGGCACCCATCCTGTTCCCTCTCTTCAACCACTTCTGGTGTCTATTCTATTTGCCCTTCAAAAAGAGAATTAAGCATCCTATTTAGGGTCCTCCTTGTTATTTAGCTTCTTCAGGTCTGTGGATTGTAATATGGTTAGCCTGTATTTTATGGCTAATATCTGTTTATAAGCGTGTCTTTCTGCTTCTGAGATACCTCATTCAGGATGATCTTTTCTAGTTCCATCCATTTACCTGAAAATTTCATGATTTCCTTGTTTTTAACAGCTGAGTAGTATTCCATTGCATAAATGTACCATAATTTCTGTATCCATTCCTGTCCCAGAGGATACAGGAGCTCCATAAGAAGACCAACAGAGCCAACAAATCTGGACCTAGGGGTTCCTGCAGAGACTGATGGACCAACCAGGACTATGCACGGAGAGGACCTAGACCCCCTGCTCAGATGTAGCAGATAGGCAGCTCAGTCTCCATGTGGATCTCCAAGTAAGGAGAGCAGAGGCTGCCTCTGACACGGACTCTGTTGCCTGCTCTTTGATCACTTCCCTCTGGTGGGGGACCTTGCTAGGCCACAGAGGAAGAGGATCAGGGAGTCCTGATGAGACTTGATAGGCTGGGGTCAGATTGTAGGGTCGGAGGGTTCCTCCTTTCTGAGGAATATGGGAGGTGGAGGAGGGAAGAGAGAGAGAGAAAGACAGTGTGGGACTGGGAGGAGACAAGGGAGGGGCCTACAACTGGGATATAAAGTGAATAAATTATTAAAAATAAAAATTCATTTTCTAGTAGAAAGCTTCATTAGCATGGAGGTATTCTTGGTGTATTCTGCTGCAGTATTTTATGAGATTTCATTCGGAATACTGATATTCTAGAACAATTCCTGGGCAACTGCACGGAAGGAAGTCTGCTACAAGCTTACGGTCGTATCTGTACTTACATAAATCTAAGTTCCTGCAAAGCTCTGCATTAGCAAAGCCCTTACCTCAAGGGCTCTGTGACTTCTGCCGCCCCTTGCTCCTTCTTCCAGGCCATTTCCACCGCAGGTTCCTTGCAAACGCTGTTCTCCCGGCCTGTCTCCCGGCCTGTCACGGGGCCGTTCTCCCTGTTGCCACCTTCCCTGACTCTGCTGTCATTCAATGCATCAAATGAGACACAAACATGAGCTCTATCTTCTAGGAGAAACTTTTAAGTTAAAGGTGATTCAATAATATTTTGGTTTATTCCAATAGATTTAAGAGAGTATTATTTTAAGAAGTTAGTATAAAATTGTGTGTGCAATATGTGCACGTGTACAAGCCCATGCGTGTGCCCTTTGCATTCATGTGGGTGTCAGAGAAGGACAGCACATGTCTTCTACCTCCTTCTTACTTTTTGAGACAGGGTCTTGCACTGAACCTGAAGCTGTTTCGGCTAGCAGGAGAGTCTAGGCTTCTTTCTGTCTCCACTCCCCCAGTCCTGTGCTTACAGGCCCACACAACCGTGCTAGGCTTTGATGTGTTTGCAGTGGATGCAGACTCAGGTTTGGTGCTTGCGTAGCTGACACTATCTTCCACTGAGACATCCCCTGCCCTTCATAGAGACTCTTAAGTGACACTTTGCAGTCTTTCTTTTCATAGTAAGTGAATCTAACGCATCTCTTAAGGCACATCTTTAATTTGGAATAGTGATGTGAAACTTTCAGGTTTGTTAATGTGTATAAATGTTTTGCCTGCATGTATTACATATCCGAGATATGTACCTGGTACCGGCAGGGGCCAGAGAGAGTGTCAGATCCCTGGAACTGGAGTTGCAGACTATTGTGAGCTGCCATGTGGGTCCTGGGAACCAAATGTGGATCCTCTGTAAGAACAACAAGTGCTCTTAACCACTGAGCCATCTCTCCAGCCCCACTAACATTCTGAATGTGCAGAGTCACGTGCGGCTGGCAGCTCCCGCACGGGGCAGCAGCCCGCCATCCGCTTCGGTCGCTCTCTTCCCTTACTGCGCTTTACCATTCCCATAATGGCTGTTAGAGTTCGGAATTACCCCCAGTTGTGTCTTTGCCAAATTCTATTTTTCTTCTGATTTTGAAGTGTAAAGTGCCAAAGACTAGGGGCTTCATTCTGCTCTGTCATAACCACAGAACTCAATACACTGTAAGTCTTAAATACTTGCTAAAAGGATTTCACTAAGAAACCATTCTATCATTAAACCAATGGAATGTACATGTGTTTTCTGTTTCCCAAGCTCTCCTTCCCTCTGACATCTTCCAGATCGGCAGACTTATACGTAAGACCGACTATCCAGGGTGGCTTTCCCGTCTTCCTCACTCAGGCTTTATTGTAAGTAGCCTGTATGGTCTGGATCCCACAAATTTTCCAACATGGACTTGATTTGTAGAGAAAATGCTCTCTCTGGACTAGCTTTGAAGTTGCTTTCAGGTTTACATTCCACCTGCACCAAGTGAGAAGAAAAAAATCAGAGCAACCTTAGGGGATTTTCCTATCCTTCCCCCAGTAAGCATTACAAAGGTAGACTGCCCATTGTTAGAATTTTAGCCAATGGTTTGTGATCAGTTGTGGGTCTTGCAAACTACCAGAAGTCCTGGAGTTCTGGGTATTTCCCTCCTTTGCTGCTCTGGAGCAGATCCAGGCTTGCTGCTAATCTCTGGTGACAGTGGACAATAGTTTCATACCTGTTTGTGCTCACTGCCTCCATCTGTAAAAGGAAAATCACAATTACAGCTGACTTCCAGATTATAGAGCCCAGAACCACAAAGGCCCGTATGCACAGTCATGTGAAGCAATGAGAGAGATCTGTTACCTAAGCTTCTGTTCAAAGTGCAGACATGGAGTCGGAGGCAAATCAGTATTATAAGCAGAATGGGAAAAGTAAGTGGGTTCAGAAAGAATACTTACTCTTTCTATACCTAAAGAGGTTTGCAGAAATGTTTTGTATTTAATTGCATTTGCATGTGACTCTTCCTTGGTGAAGTAGAATAGGGAGAAAGTGACCGGATTCATCCTACCCTTCCTTACCACCTCTTCTCCCCCTTCTGTTAGCTCTGACACTCCAGAACAAGCCTAGCTCAGGATTAGCTGAAAGCCTAATGGAAGGATCGCCACATTTAAGATTGGTTGGTTTTTTCAGCTTAGAATTCATTCATTCATTCATTCATTCATTCATTCATTCATTCAAACATAGGCCTTCATACTCCTTTGTGTAGGAACTGGAGATGAGAACAGAAAGAAGCCTTTGCGGGGCATCCATTCCAGCAGCTGGTACATGACTGAGCAAGTTTAATCACTCAATCCTAACGAGAGTCTGGAAGAAGAAGGTGGTGTCACAAGACTGAATTGGACCATCTCTGCTAAATTCTGAAGGAGAGAAGGGCTTTGGTGGGGGAGCAGGGGGTCAGGGATAGTTTTAGACAGTGGGAGAAGCAAATGTCAGTCCTTTGAGGTAGGAAGTAACCTAGCATAATCAAGAGACTAGGGAAAAGCGGCCCAGGCTGGACCCCAGGGGCCTCCCATGTCAGCAGTAAAGAAGCAGGGCCTATTTTCTACTTTTCTCCTCAATGTGGCTGAGAATATATGGCCGTACTGTTCTGCCTCTGTTTACTTGATACTTGGGGTTTAGCTCCTATGTGGTATGGCAAGCCCTTCAAAGTTTTGACTTTCCCACGTGCCTTAGCGGTGGATCTATAAACCCTTTCAATTCCCTCTGGAAATTCCCTGAACCAAGTCATCTGGTTGCAGCAGCAGGCTCTGGGCACTAGGGGGCAAGGAAAGATTCTCTTACATTTCTTTTGGTAACCACTAAATGGTGGGGAAAATGTTCCTGGGCTTTGACCTTCACGTTGCATGAGGAATTAGGAAATGAAATCATACCACATTTGGAGATGACTGCCTTCCTAATCTTGTGGAAGTGTTACAAAAACTAGCAAATAGATCTCTTAGTGAGTGGACTGGTGTGATTTAGTGTACTCAAAGAAGCACGGCTCTCCTGTCTCAGTGAAGCTGTAGCACCTTATGATGATGGTTTAGAAAAAGCAACAAAAAGTATGTTAAGGGACTTCTGCAAATCTTTAAATTTCCTCTCAGGGACAAAAAGGGGACACACAGTATAAAACACAGGGTCTTCAGCATCCGTCCAAGACCGTGTCCACACGGGAATGGGTGTTGGGAGCAGAATCAGAGAGGTGTCGGGATCTTACATATGTGACTGCTAAGCAGATGCCATCTGAGTTGACAAGCCATTGCTAGGAAGACAGTGAGACTTCTTCCACCTGCAATTAGGTGTCACCAGGTTTTTTTTGCTGAAGTTTTGGAAGCTGTGTTTCCAACACATGATAAATAATGATACCTCTAGGGGAATCAGAAAAATAGACAAGGCTATTCATTATTGCAAATTGGTCATGGTCTGGGCGGTGTAAACTTCACACCGATCATATTATAAGATCGCTGCAGATGGTAGCCCCATGCCAGTCACGAGTAAAATCAAATAATTAGCAGATGTCACCAGTGCCAATCTGTTGGTGTTTAAAAATGGAATGAGTGAATCAGCAAGCTATTTAGGAAAGTAAGGCTGTGCCAATCATTCTGTCATTAGGAGCCTTGTGTGGACAATATGGTCTGTGTGTCATCAGGGTATTTCAGCATGACCATGAAAAACCAAATGGGGGCCCATATCTCTAGTATAGCTTTGAGAACCAACTATGTTTATAAACGCCACACTACGCAGGCGCCTTTAAAGTCTCAAACAGTGTTTAAAACTGATGACTTCAGCACTGTCTTGCTGTCATTATTGCTCTGTTCCCGATGAACTGGTAATGGAATATTACTATGCATGGGCATAAGAAGATGCGATAAGAAACAGACATGAAGTGACCACAGAAAATCCTAACAGGCACAATAAAAACACGAAAGGAGGGTGTCGGTTATAGAAATGGAACAGAGCAGCTGCGGGCCTGACCCTGCGGGGACCCTTTCTCGGCATCGCGGTGTCTGGACTTCATGGCAGCCCTGCGGTGCTGGGCTTCCCTTATCCCTGTCTTCTCACAGACTTAGAGAAGGAGTCTGGGTGAAGCGCTTTCCGGTGTGGAGAGGTCTGTCCGTATTGTAGCTGAGCATTATCCCTCTTGAGCACTCTGCACCTGCCCAGGCATCCGCATTTCCTGTGGAGTATCTGCAGCCTGTGTGGAAATTGAGCACAGCTCGTGTCTGTGTAACAACATATCCACTAGGTGCATTAGGGTTTTTCTTATGTTGTCATTTGTACTATTTCCAACAACATGAAGGTAAATTCTATTGTGTTTATTTGAAGATAATTCTGCATTTGGTTGTAATCCTGAGTAATTACCCCTACCAAGTCCTTATCATATGCTATGAACTGTGCTAAACTTCTCAAATGCAGTGATCATGGGAGATAAATGTTATTCCTATTTCACACATGAAGAAGCTGAAGCTTAAGAGAAATTAAGTGACTTTCAAATAGTAACATATCTAGCAATTGGGTCTGTCTGCACCCAAAGGGCCACACATTCCCACAAAGCTATGCTCTACCCGAGGCTAAAGTCCTTCACTCAAGGTGGACTCCACTACCATCCTTCCGTGGATAAGATAATTAAGACTAAAAGTAGAGACATGTCTCTCCATAGCAAGGCTGCTGGTAGTTGAGTCAGCATGCAATGAAGGTCTGTCATTTTTCAAATTACCTCTGCATGGAGCTGCCTGCTCTCAGAAGTCTCAGGATGACAAGCATAATCAGCATGTCTATGAAATAGCTAGAATTTCCCAGTGCGGCACATATTCCCAGGACCACAGAGCGCTTGAAGCAACTACCAATTTTTACAACTATCCTGTCACAGTAGTGGCTGCTCAGTTGTGTGACATTGCCCAGGAATGACGTAAGTAAACCATCTACGCACCCCAAACAGAGCACAAAGAACAGGCCAAAGGAACGATTCCGCCTGTCTCTCTCACTTAAGTAAGGAGTTTACTTGGATTTACTTGTGAGAGCGTGGAAGTGTGGCTACTTACAGGAGTGTGGTAATGTGTGAGTGACTATGCCACCAAAGAAAAATCTTCCTTCAAGCAACTGCTGATAACTGCCTAGAAACCCCTCGGTCGAAACAGGACCTCTAAGTCTCAATTTACCCTCTGTGATGGAACTTTAATGGGCCCAATCTGGTGTAGTTCTCCTGTGGTTATTACAGCCGGGGGTGGGGGGGAGGGAAGGGTCCAAGGGAGCAATGGCCATGCCGTACCCAAAGGACAGCATTTCACAGCGTCCATAAATGAGGACTGGCACAGAAGAGCCAACAAATTAACATTTTAGTCCTTATCTAATGTTCTTTTGCACACAAGATTCTTAAGGAGAAAGGAACAGTAAAGGTGACTTATTTCACTCTCATTTCAGTGGGGGAAAGTAAGGGCAGAGACTCCCAGACACCCACAGTTACAGAATTTCTGAGCTGCAGATGAGATTTGAGTAGGGGAAGGCTGATTCTCAGGTGAGTGCTTTTTCCACAACAAGCTATTTCCTCCCTTAGGTGCAATTTAAAAGTGAAGCACAAACTATCTTCGGAGACCTAATTAGATAATTAAGTTATTTCTTTTTATGTATTTACTGGCTTTTCAAGACAGGGGTTTCTTTGTGTAGCCTTGGCTCCTGAGCGTACCACCGGGTCTACCATGCTCTGATTTTTTTTTAAGTCCTTGCTTTAATATAAGGCCACTTTCCTGCTAAACGGATCCTGGAAGCATGGAATCAGACATTTCATAGGACTGTCTAACTTGGAACACTAGTGCTTGATGGCTAATTAATAGACTTAGCAGAGGAGGAGACTGTGTAATGGAGGAGGGAGAGGATGAAATGTGGGCTCCTCACTCCCACCTCTACTGCTACGTATCCTGGAAAAACAGCAGGCATGTCTCTGCTCAGCTCGCTAAGTGACTTAGTGTGCTTCTCTTCCTTCCCTGCTAAGCAATCTTAAAGAGACATTGATTGGCAGCTTGCTTCAGGCTTCCCACACAGCTATGTAGAACACCCACCCATCCCTAAAATGAACCTTGTATTTGATATGCCTTATGTTTCCGCTGAAGTCTCACATTTAGATATCTGGCAATTCCTAAAGGACAGTGTCGGCGTTCTTTTCCTTGTATAGCATCTAGCACTGTGTCAGTTATAAACACCGTAAAGGGAAAATAGCACAATACTGGCCCACAAGGCAGCATGAGAATCAAAATTTACTATTTTCATTTTTTTAAAGTTCATTATATAAAAAAGTAGCAGGGGAAATAGAAGGAATGCGTGCCGTATGTTTCTCCCTGATGGGCTGTGGATGCCCTTTGGACCCTAAGCCCTCACCCTGCAGCTGGTTGGGAACTCCCTGGACAAGAGCCTACTGGTATTTTTTGCTGATGCTATCAGTGACACAAGTTGTTGCAAGCGCCTTCCCCTTTCTTCCCTACGCTTTTGAAGAGTGACATGAAATTTTTTTGTCGACTCCCATTCTCCTTACACCGCCACCTCCCCACTGTACAGGCCTCGCTGGCATTCAGAGGGCTGGCCTGGCATGCCACCTATGGAGAATTGCCTCTGGCACTGAGCCTAGACACCGGGAGACAGTTAGGCTCGGACTATTTGGATCCTATCTTCTGTTGTGATGTTTCCCAATAGCACTCTCTTGAACAGAGACAGATGATTTGCAACTGCCCTGGGAGCAGAGGTTGCCTGACTTTGCAGCTTGACTATTGACTAAAAGGGCCCATACACATCCAAGAACACTCGAGGGCTGTGGGGCTCATTTGGTTCTCAGAGGTCTGCTAATGACCATGGCCTGGAGGGCTCTATTTCAAAGAAAAAGTCATGAAGGAACAGCTCCAAATTCTCAGTGTCAGAGGAGAGTCAAAGGTGCTTGTATACATGGGGCAGGGTGGTGGGGAAAGGTCTTTTCATGGCAGCTGATGCAATGTTAAGTGCCTTGTAGTTGGCAATTCTCTTTCTGCATCTCATAATCAGAGGCCTGAGAGGCTGTGTCACAGGTGCTGACAGGTGACATATAAGTGGCAGAACTAAGCACAAGTGTTGTGGTCCTCACAGCAGCCCTGATTAGAAAAAGATAAATGAGTGTGGTAGAGTAAGCCTTTGGTCCTAGCACTCAGAATGCTGAGATATGAGCACCCTGAATCTAAGGCCAGCCTGGGCTACATAGTTAGCCCCTGTCTGGAGAAACCAAGATCTGGAGATGTAGCTCACTAGCTACATAGTGCTGGCTCTTGAGACTTAATGCCCAAACTCCAGTATTTGTATATAGCAGCTTTATCCTTGGCATGATAATTGTAACACTTTTAAAAACTTAAATTTTTATTATCACAATTTATTCAGTTTGTATCCCAGCTGTAGCCCCCTCCCACTTCCCCTCCCAATCCTGCCCTCCCTCCTAATTGTAACATTCTTATGTGACTAGGGTTTTCTTCTCAGATTATTGGCTCTTTGTAAGTCTAGTGTTCTCATCCTTGTAAACAATAAGAGCTCTAGAGATGAATACTAATTGACAGCATGGTAAGTTGCTTTCAGTGACATGTTTTTAATCCTTACCCATCTTAGAACTTTTTAAAATTTTTCTACTTTATAAAATTAGTGAGCCAGTCACTATTGAGTGAGTTACTAGTGAGCTTGGTCATCATGAAAGATCTGTTGCATATGTAATATCCATATCTCTATCCTATTTTATATGTGCAAAATAATATTGCTAGACAAGCAGTCTTCCACACCAATTTCCATGTTCATACAAGTCTGTTCAAACATCTGGGCATGTGTGTACATCTGCATAGAGAAAAGGGGAGGGGAGTGAAAGATAAAAAGAGAATGTTATTCTTTTATTTTTTTTAACTTCTATAGACATTCCTCTTTACCCTTGTTGGTTTTTATTTTTTATTTTTACTTAACCATATATCAAGGTATCTTCCTGCCTCCTCATATAAGCATCTCCTAACTGACCTGGTCATCCCTATGCCAGTAGATATTCCGATATCAGTAGCTCCAGTAGATATTCAGTAGCTTCCCATTTGATCTATGTGTACCCTGACTGATTAGATACTCTCTAATACTTTTATAGCTGGAGATTGGTCGTATCCAAATAGATGCCATCGACTACACCCCTTTTTTGAAGGCACATCCCTTCAAAACTCTAGGAAACTGTTTCTCTGTAAGTTAAAAATAATATACTAAGTGATTCCTTTGAATTCCACTGCTAAAGCTAGAGTATGTCTTTCTGGAGACTGCAGCCTCTTCGACATTGCTTGTTCTACTGAGAGTATGTAATTTTTACTTGGTAAAAATCATTTGACTCAAAAGACTCAGGCATTTTTTTGGTGGCCTCAAATATGTATATACCTGTAGTGTACAATTTTACCCAATTTACTGCAACAAGAAAACTCAAGGCTGCTCTTTTCTTCACCTTTTTGAGGTTGCTAATCTGGCATGGTGTAAGCTGCATACGGCTAGAGACTTGAGTGACTCAGAGCGACGCTGGCATGTAGCCAGTGGCTGCACAAACACTCGCTAAATGGATGAAAACGTACTCTTAGATTTCATACTTTGCCTCTCTCTGGTCAGAAGAAAGTTAGGTTCTAACTTAGGCTGTATCTTTTCTCTTCTGAATGACATCAGATGACTTGAACAGTGTTTGACTCCAGGGCCTAATTAGCTCCCTGAAGTCTACCCCTGGGAACTGACAGGCTGCAAGCCCACAGCAGAGGCTGAGCCTCACACACAGCTGGGAGTAGAACTTCCAAGACAACCTGGACAGGGGAAGTCACCTAAACCTCAAGCTCTTCAGGCACTCTACACTCGGGTTCCACAGAGCCATGCCCCAGCTGGTTATATGCATCATAATACAGTGGTGACTGCCGTGAGAAGTGATGATGGAAAAGACACTGGAATGAGGTGGCCTGAGGTGCTAGACTGAGGCTGAGGATTCGAGTCTGTAGAGTGTCAGCGTGCGCATGTGCAGACGCACAAAAGTGTGTGTAAACTGTCAGTAGTGTTTCTGCACGAAGTGATTGCAGCTGTGGGTGTTTTTATTTTAGTTAGCTAATTCATTCGTGTATTTATTTTGGTATTGACGATTAAACCAAGGGTCTATAATGCTTATCAGCCACTCTACCACTGACTTACATTGTCAGCCACTTGGTCATGAGTAGTAGGTTAAAAATTCTTTTCACTTATTTTTCTATCAGTAATTTTGGGGGACCAAAGCAAGACAGCTCAGCAGCTAGAAGCACTTGCCACAGGAGCCTACAAGCCTGGTGTCCTCAGTCTAGTCTCTGGAATCCACAGTAGACAGAGAGCTGACACCTAAAAGTTGTTCTCTGTATCTCTCTGTCTCTGTCTCTGTCTCTCTCTCTCTCACACACACACACACAGGAAACAGAGAAATAATTAATTTCGGGGACTATGAACATTGTTTCTTCTGTTTTTCATTTTAACAAATCATAGCAGTTGTTTTCTTCTAGTGAAACATTCCACTTGAAAAAGTTTTTTAAAAAGAGAAGCGAATACATGTTTCGCAAATAGAGCAACAGAAAGCAAGACTTTCATTCCAAGTAAACTGGGCATGTAAGCCCCTACAGTCTCTATTTGTTAAAGGGTTGGCAATTGTCATTACCTGACTGCTATGGTGACAAGTTCTATTTCTGACCATTGTGACAAAGTCTGCCTTGTGAAACTTGTGGGTTCTATAGAGAACCCTCTCTCTCTTTTTTGTTTTGTTTTGCTTTTTGTTTTTTGTTTTGCTTAGCTATCTCCCATTGGGACAGAGCAACTGTTGAATTCATAAAGCTTTGATTAGGAACAGGCAAGAGAGAACCACATTCTGTAGTGACAAAGATCACTTTCAAACCGGATGAGAAAACTTTCCTCCAAGTGGCTTTCCCTGGACCAGACTCTAATTTGTGGGATGTCTTATGGTACATAGCTCCTACTGCTTGCAAATGTGACTAAACTGTCATTCTCCAAGCTCCTGATCATCGTTACCCCAGAAGCATTACATTCTGGAAACTTCTGTGTGTTGTGAAATATCACGTGGGCCCCAAATGGTGACACTCAAATGGGAAACAAGAACGCAGCTAGTGAGTAGCTGTGGGCTTTGTAGTTCTTGCCTCGGGACCTCATGCAATAGTGGCTTGAGGGAAACCCGTGACCCTAATCTGGTTTTGGCACGTGGTTAGAGCCCAGTCCTGGCCACAGTTTTCACAACTGGTGTGTGTTAAATGAATAGATTTGCAGTGTAGATCTTTGTTACAGGACCCCTCTGCGAATATATTCTTCTCGTCAGTCTCCTCTGACCTACTTATTTCATATGGATTAGCTGCATGAAATCAAGCCATCTCTTCAGGCAATTAAGATAAAGTTCTAAAGACAGGCCTCATTTCTTATCTTCTGAAATATGCCTGGGGATTTTTATCTCTTTCAGTTTTGTATTTCATTAATTCTTTTAATAGATAAAATAACAAACCCCAAAAGTTAATGTGAAACACACATAGAGAAGCTCGCAGTTAAACAATCTGGTAGCAGTATAATTTTTGTAAAAAGCATGTGCGTGTGCACACACACACACACATGAGGTTGAAGAAGAGGAGAGGAGAAAGGAGGGGGGAAAGAGAGGGGAGAACGATTAACTGGCATCTAGACGTAAACAGCAAACCTCGAGAGCACAATAACCTTTCATTTTGTTGGGAAGGTTTTATGATGTCTGAGCTCCCTAACATAATCCTCTCTGTCCTCCTCCTCTTCTTTCCCAGTGTTTTAAGGCAGTGAAGAAGCAGAGCAGAACCTAGAGAAGGAGCTAATCGGGGAGAAGCAGAGAGCTGCCGCTGTATTAAACGCCTGCCGTGTGACAGGCGTTTTACAGTGGGTGCTCTTTTACTCCCCTAAACTTCTGCCAGGTAGATATCAACACCACTTCGCGGATCAGGCAATTAGCCAGCAGTGGCAAGAGGCTTGCATGGATTGGTAGGTGAATGAATATCTCTGCTTGCTCAGCACCCAGCCCTTTCTGTCTTAAGAGTCTGGAGTTTTTGGCTGAGTCTGTCAGTAGGGCAGAAATGGAAACACTCTGGGACTTTTACAGTTTTCTGTTTGGAAGACGTGGTGACTTGGAAGGCCAAGGTTAATCGTCATTTAACCCCGGAACTGTCTTTCTCTGGCCTCCACCTCCTTGGCTGTGGCCTCTGGGTTTGGGCAAGTGAACCCTGGAGCTTAAGCAATACAAGGGCTGTGCTGTCTGAGGCTGTCCCAGCTGACTCAACCCCTGTCTGGGTCAGTGTCCTTATTTAATTCTTCCCCTTCTTAGTTTCAGATCCCAGCCCCACGGCGTCCTTTGCACAGAGAACAGGTGGCCTTCCACGCTTGCATAGTCCACAACATTTATAGCAAGTCAGCTCTTGCTGTACAGTACATTTTTTATTGCTCCTGAGATCTGTGCGAACTTGGGTTTTGTACATAAAGGTGAAAGATCTTTCTGGCAAGAGCTGGGGAAGCTCTGGACATTTCCTTAAGCCTGCTTTCCTTTTTATTTGTGTTCCTAACCAGTGTTCCAGATTTAAATGTTTATTTTTCATTAAAGCTACACAATAGCTAACATTGTTCCTATGGTATAAAGTTAACGAGATGATGATGTCAGTAGTACACTGGAACTATTTGCGGCCATCCTTTTGCAAATGTTTTATCAACTTTAACTTTCTCTGGGATCTAAGAAGATACCACCAATGAATCCATTCAACATCTATAAATATTGCTCTTTTCCTTTGGTTTTCTTTTAAAATAGGGTCTTACTGTGTAGCCCCAGCTGCCCATGAATTCTTACACATCAGGCTGGTCTTGAACACACAGGGATCCACCTTTCTTCTGCCTCCCAAGTGCTAAGATTTACAGGTGTGGGCCACTGTGCTCGGCAAATTTAATCTCTTTAGTCTTAGTTCTTAGGGATCTTAGACATCATTTAATGACTGGCTGATTACAGTGATCTTCATAACATTCATCAGATCAAGAATTTGCCTTGGGACCTGTCCTTTCAGGTGGATAAGGGGGATAAACATATTTTCTATCATATCCATATTTATAGTCACTGTTACAAAATTGATTTTGTATAATATATGCTTTTATTTATTTCATATTACTTAATGAAATCAGTTATTTTTCTCATTAATACTTTCCTGAAGCATAATTTTGTAGATAATAAATCATTCCCTTCCAAGAAGTAACATGACTTATTTATTACTCCCCTGTTGTTAGAAGTTTAAATTGTTTGCAATTTGTCCTTGCTATAAAAAAATTAAATGTATTTCCATACATGAATTTTAGATTTTGTCACTATCGTTAGAAATTTCTGTTATCACAAGGTTATTGAGTAAAAGGTCCAGGTAAGGCGTTTTGATACCTTCTGGAAGAGTGTGACTGTGCCAGGCTTGCTCTCTGTAGCACTTTGTTCCTCCTCCTTGCTTGCTGTGTTTGGTTGGTGCTAGCCTTCCATCCATCACAGGCTTTGTTCTTCCTCGGGAGCAGGGAACATACTGTGTCATCTTCACTCTGCTCACCAACACCTGTATCTTCCTCAGAATCGGCATGCCTGCAGCTGTGGTGAAAATGTGTCTTACCCTAAGCGTGCTGAACTCTAGGGGATCGCAGATGTGTCAAGTACAGCCTCACATCAACCTTAGTAATAGGCTAGAAAGATGGGGCGTAGATAAGGTTTCTCATACTGGCAATCTCCTCTTCCATGTGTAGAATTATTATTATACCTTTTTTGTGCAGGACTGACTAAACAGGGCATGTACAGAATTTTATATATGTATTAAATATTCATTGGAAATTGTTTTGGACTTGTTTGTACATTAAAAATGAGCAAGTACATTCATCTTATATTTTATCCACCATGTGGGATGCTGGGACATTTAACTATAACATCAATTCATTGCCTTATTTTAGATTTTAGCCTGTTGTTTATTTATTGCCTAGCTCAAGATATAGACGAGTGTTCCAGATATCAGATTATTATAACAGGACTTTGACATTGCACTAAGAAGACACGTCATTTCATTTGGTGTATACACAATGTCCTGAACAGTTATTATGAGTAATTAATTTTTCCATGCTGACACAGGAAATTTTATTTGCTCTTAGAAAACCAGCTTCAACTGGCTTGTAGACTGACCACAGAGAACAACTCAAGTGAAAATTTAAAAAGTCAAGTCACTGACCCTTAGAGGTCAATTTCTTTAAGGCATCTCTGTATAGTTAAACTGTTGCCTCTCTTCCTGTGAAGGTAGCATTCTATAGGAGAATTCTGCTCTCTTAAACATTCAGTTCTTTCATCTTCTGTGGCTACTTCCTGCTCATGCACTGCAGCCTCTGCTGCTTGTAATCCTGCATGGAGCTCTGTATAACAGGGCTGGCTGAGAATGTGCTCGCTTTCAGGGATTCCCACCGTGCTACAGTGGTTGGGACCCACCCGTAAGCTGGTCTAAGCTCAGTTCAGAGCATTGAAGTATGCAACTGGGTTCAAGTGTCATGATGGTAAGTACTTCAATGTTTCAAGTATTTACCCACGTTACACCTCTGATTTAGTCTCACAGTCATTTGTATGATTCTCCCACAGACCTTTTCACTAGTAGCACTCTGGTCTAAAGAGGCCAAATCTCTTATTCCAGGCCACATGACTAGGGCTCAAAGCGGAGGTGTTCAAACTCAGGGTTATTGTCTGTTTTGTTTTGCTTTGCTTGCTAACATTAGACCTAGGTCCTTTCCCTCTGAAGGACACTCCTGACTTTTCAAGCATGTGTTTATTTTGTTGTTAGGCAGGCAAAATGGAGAAGCCTCAGGGAAAGAGACAAATGGTGAACTTGGCCATTTGGTGCTTCTGGATATGTCTTTGCTGAGAATTATCAGGTTCTGTCAGTGCAGCAGACTCTTCACTTCTCTAATTACCCTTGAAGAAGCATGTACCCTGAGACACGCAAATTTCCTTTTCATGTCACACGGTTTTTTGTTGTTTGTTTGTTTGTTTAGCTATTTCTGATATATAATGACTAGAAAAAATGGAGAGGAAACATAGAGATTAAAAATAGCACACACATAATCATCCTGTAGATGCACCTTACCAACACTATGCAGAATACACTATCCAGCATGCGCCAGCTAATGGTGGTGAGGACGATGCAGAAAAGTGGTCTGCTTTTAAATTGAGACACCCTAAAACTCAGCTGCAAGTAGTGAGCAGTGCTGGGGATGGTGAGGTGGCCTGAGAGGCTGAACAATGGAAAAGCATGCGCACATATAGACGACCTGCTTTCTTAAGCTACTGATGTTCTGTGAAAGTCAGAGCAAAGTACTTGTTTTTTATGCTGCTAAGTTGTTTCCTGGAGAATGGCAAAGATGATTAAGTTAATACTTAATTTTAGCCATAAAATTTTTGTGACCACTTGTTCTCAGCAAGGGATGTTTCAGATACAGTGTTTCCTACAGAAAGTATGTAGGTTGCAGCATTTCAAATTTCCTAAGATAACAGTGCTCATCTGCATATAGTTCCCCTCTGAGATCATTACTATTATGGTACCTGATTTTCAATTGAGGAAATTGAGGTCCAACTTTTTCCCTATCAATGATGTATTATGGTCAGGACTCAAATCCTCGTGGCTTGCTACCCATATCCAGGCACGTAAGTGCCAACTGTCCAACAGAGAGCTAAACGAGTGGTTTGCAAGCTGTTTATTGAATAAGAGGCTGTGTTCAAGGTCACAGAAAAAGGTTCTAACTGAGGCTTTATAAAATGGCCAGCCTTAGCAATGTTCCAGTGACATCATAAAACTAAAGAAATAAACAAGGAAATTGCTTAAGGTCAGGCCTGTGGCTCTGTGAAGTTTTTTACAACAGTTGAGATTTGAGGGCCCTTGCCAGGCTTCATCTCCTCTAGAGCCAGGCAGAGCTGAAAAAACGTTTCCTCATGGAAAATTGCTTCAAATTTCATGAAAGGTTCCCATTGTCAGAGGATGGCTTGTCCATCCTTCCTTTTGGGGGTTATGCTTAGGGCTCTGGAGTGACCTTGACCTTGTCTCTTAGCACACGCAGAGCAAGGCAGCAAATGTTCCTTACCACAGCATAGATCTTCCCCACACATTAAGCTGCCGTCTTAAGCACACCCACAGAGAGCTCCTGTGCTTTTCCCTTGTAACAGCAGGTAGAGCTTCAGAGTTCAGTGGCTCCTGTGGATGGAGTTTTGTGACTCCTTTTGTCAATTATTAATATTTATTATTGATTTATCTTTTAGTTAAACAGTGGTTACTTCTAAACCAGCTGTATACCCAAATCACCACACAGAGACTAGGATTTACTTCATTAACTTAGAGCACAATGCCAGGCAATAATTACTCCATCCTAAACTTCCAAGCCCATGTAGTTTCCTCCCATTCAGATTTTCCACATTATACTTGCTTTTAGACATATCTTCGGTCTGGTTCATCTCTCCTGGTGGTTCCAAGTCCTGTCCTTCCGATCTCTCCTCTCCAACTCCTCCTACTCTCTTCTTTCTCCTCCCCTCTGGACCAGGATGTCCCATCCTATTCTCTCCATTGCTCAGCACTGGCTGGTTGTGACGATACAGAGAAAAATTGGTGACATGTTTACACAAACTTAAGACAGGTGATGCTTAGAATAAACATCACAGTACAATGTCCAGATTGAAACCAGATAGTGGGACAGAGAAATCAGCATTTGAATGAACAGGGCTAAACTGTATACATTCCACAACAACATTATACCAACAGTTTCCTGAAGAAAATGTTTTGTTTGTTTGTTTGTTTACATTGATCAGTAAGGTTGTAATGGGATCAGCCCCATTGGCCAGCACTGTACCACATGTTCAGAACTCGTTTTCTCCTTGTCTGCTCCTCTCTTGCCTGTGTCAGAGGGCGGACGAGAAGCATGTTGAGTGTAGAACACTGCTGAGAAGGGACTCGTGCTACGTCCACCATGGTTTCCTCACTCTGGTCACTGCCTCTTCTGAGGTAAGCCGGAAAAGGCACAACTGATACTAAAATGTTGGAATCTTGAACCATTGGCCTGAGTCTTTGGCATGCTCCCTAGTGAGAACTATCCCACTGCTTAAACAAAAGTGTAGGGCGTGTGAATAGTGGGGGAACCAGCCTGGAGCTAGAGCGAGGTCCAGATGTGGCTAAATCCTGAAAATCTCAATCTTGAGACCGGCAGAAGGAAGGATCGCCTTGTCCCTGTTCTGTGCCTGCATGCCCCGGTGAATATAATTTTGAGACCTCCACCTCTGCCACCCTCGAGGTAGTCACGATGCCTGATGACCAGGACATGTCCAGCTAGCACCTGGAATTCCTCTCCATGCAAATGAAGCATTCCCAGCACCTCAGCCCCAGCCAATGATGTTCACTCGCTCAAACACCCCTATCTACCTCCTCAAGGTTTACACAGCCCTTGCTCCCCTCCCCCCAATAAAGAAAACTGTTCCATTGGGAGAGCAGGGTCCCTGAAAAACCTCATCCCCTTGTGTCTTCCCCTAACCCACTCACTGCTGAATTAGGATCCTGCTGACTCACCCACCTGGCTAAGCTGTATTCCGGGCACCTGCATGCTTTGGTGCCTGGATGCCCTGAGGGAAGAGGTGGACCCCAGGCTCTGGACACAAAATGAGCTAGCAGCTTCCCTCGATGTCTTGGGTTTGCTAAGAAAGATAAGTGTGATGGGTGACCAGAGACCTGGGAACATGACTGTCAGGAAAGGCTTTCTCTTAAAAAAAAAAAAAAAAACTGGAATGGAGGCAGAAGAGCCCAAAAGGATGATCAAACTGAACAGAACACGAGGGCTACAAATTTTAGAGCTTTGGGGTTTTGTTGGTGAATGCTTGATTTTCAGTATATGAAGAAATTACTTTGGCTTCTTCCATTATATTGAAATATAATCAGGTAACACTCTACTCTGGTCCACCTGGCTATTCTATTTTTTGTTTGCTTCCAAAAGGGTTTTAAAAATACAGAATGACTTTAGCTTATTTATCCCCCAAAGAAGGGTTAAGGGGCTGACAGCTTTTCTTTTCAATCTGATTTCAATGGTCTTTCTGAATTGACTTACTGAGAACTTCAGCATTTAGGGCTAAAATAAATCCTGAAGGCAGCAAGCAGCTCCAGCCAGTTTTACATGGTATCAGAGCTCTTGCACGAGAAGGAATGTCAATACAGAAGCAGCAGCCCAGGCTGCACAGGTCACGTCATCGTTGTAGTAAATTAAAAAATGGCTGTTGGGCTATGTAATGTTTATAATTTGCTCTATGATTATCATGGCGGTATAATCTAACCTGCTATCACAAATAATAAGACACAGGTACCTATTCGATTTTATAATTGCCTTATTTACCTTGTGTCAGCAGATATTCCTACCTATGCTGCCTGAATCATCTCACCATCTGTCTCCCAGCCCCATCCAATGCCATCCTCCTTAACCATCCTGTCTTCCATCCATAATCTTATAAATGCTTGCTTTTATTCTTCACTTAGGCCTTTTCGTGTCATTATTGGAGTCTTTTCTCCTGGCCCACATGGTTTTTTCTCCAGGCAAAGCCATAGTAGCATCTTCCTTCTTCCTCTCTTCCTGTCCATCTGTCCCTCATGATTCTCTTTTGAACCTAAAATCCCAGGAACCTTAGCCATGCCTACCCCATTCTTCCCTGTCCAGGTATAGGCTGTTTAATCAACCAATCAGGTATGACTTAGGCAGGTTTACAAAACAAGGATGAGTGGATCCAGATCTTGAGGGCCAGTAATATGCATCAGACCAACCTCCAACCTCATCAGTCCACCTGGTTAAGCTTGTTATGTTACTGGATGTGATTCCCCCACTGTACACTCTTGGCACCCTGAACAGTGTCTTAGGGTTTGACAAAAGCTGGTTAAGAACCCAGTTGTTGTCAGAGCCCCATGGCCAGTGAGTAAACTGGAGTGAGACCCCTCCGGGCAGCTTTGAACTGAAGAAAAAAAAAACTTCCAAGGGTTGTCTTTGGTCTCTAGAATATATATTACTATCTTTAGGGCACCATGGTCTTCCTTTCCTGGTCGCAGTGGCCAGGCTAGAGCACTGACGCTTTCCTTGTCCATCTGAAGATGCTTCCCTGCCATGAGCTTCAGTGGCAAAGCACACGGAGCAGCTGGCATAAGCAGTGACAGCTGGAGAAGGCTGGAAAACTAGGCTTGGGCAATTCATAAGTCATGTGGAAAGTGTGACCCCGACAAGTTGGTGTGTTTGTTAACACCTCTGCTGTTTGGAGGGTAAGCTGTATCTTGAAAGAAGGACAAGCCTCATGAGCCTCACCTGTAAGTCTGCATGGCCAGGCAGCAGGCCTGGCTGCCGTACCTGTTTGAGAAGATGGCCCACCAAGTATAAGAAAGATGGGTAACCCACGATATGCCTAGGAGAATGTTTACTGATAATAAAGTTTTGTTTCCTAATTTAGCGAAGAAAAAGAATAAACTTGAAGCAAATTCTTGTGTTGAAAAGTTGGGTCATTTGTAAAGGGGATCTGGCCTGATGCATACACACAAATGCACAGAAATGCACACACGCAAATGTAGATGCACACACACATACAGATATACACATGCAGATACCTATACAGACATGGAAAGACCCCAGACAAACAAATACAGACACACGAGGTGGGGAGGGAGAGAGAATGAGTGAGGAGCTGATGGAGGCAGTTTTTCTTTGCTAAGTAATTGAGGCTGTTACTCCTTGGGAGATGGTCTGGAATCACAGCCAGTATCTCCCTCAAGAGAGAACTTTTGGGTAATTTGCTCAAGTTCCTAAAAGTCACTTCATTGGGCTGAGGTGAAAACATAAGAAGATCATACAAAGTGGCTAGCCAAGCCTGGCACGCAGTAGGCCAACACAGAATATACATGTTCCTGTTGACTCCCTAGAGCAGAAGTTGGTAGTCATTTTTTCCTTCCCAAAAGCAGCATCATCTCAGAACTAGTTTCTGTTTTGTTTTGTTTTTCCCAGTAGAGATTCTTAAAACCACGAATAAACAGGATAGGACTTATAATGCTTGAGACTCTCAAAGAATTCAAAAGACAAAACAAAACAAAAACCTTCAAAAAGCCTGGTTTGGAGCAGCTCAGCGGAAAAACTGGCCTAGAGAAGACCTTCCAGTTGCTTCTTCTATGAGCATTTCAGAAACCCTGGCGCAAGAACACCCTGTTCACTTAAGCTGCTCACAATGGGCCTAACATCCAAAGCCATACGGTCAAAGCTGAAGAACTTGTTCTCCAAATATCTTTGAAGAGGGACTCTTTGGAAGTCAGTGTGGATGTTGAGTCGTAATGGTCTCTCTGGGCCTTTCCCAAGACACAGGGTTACCTTGCCATGCCATAAGAGCCATTTAAACCAGAGTGCGAATGACTGATGTAGTCACAACACCGCGTTATCATTGAATCATCGAATCTACCAATTTGCTTACAAATGTTAATTTGGGGAGGAGTGTAAACAAATATAATCCCTTGCCTATCCAGGGCTGCCAAGCATGCCTGTAAGCCGCATAGTGTGCCCAGGTTGTAACCATCCTTCCCTATGTCTTTGCCCAGACTGTATGCTCACTGAGGATGACGAGGACACCTCTCAAAGGTTTCTGATATCAGATGCACATGTCTGTGCAAAGACAGCATTAGCTTCAGTTTCTTAACCTATAAAACGGTGATAGTATTGGCGTGCCATCCTTGTTGTAGGTGATGTAGATTAAATAGGAGTGCAGTTCCCATCACGGCATTGGACATACACTGAGAGTCTGTAATTACGACTATGAGAGTTCTGGCAGACTGTTGACTCAGATGGAATTCAAACTTCTTTTCAAAAATGGATTTATTGTGGTTAAAGCACAGCCCTCCTCATTCAGCTCTCTGCCTGCCTGATGTTTTAGCCCATGAAACATGCCATTGCCGGCCTTATGTTAAATACCGGAAATCTGTCCTCCCACCCCAGGTGAATGAATGGTTCATGTTGTCTGCTGTAGCACACACCTCCCCAATCCCTGCTTGTTTCTGGTACTCCCACAGCTAGTTTCTCCTCAGAGGAAGAGGAGGTAGGGGGTTGCCCAGGTCAAGGCCGAGTTTCCCTTCTACAGCTAAGAACAGGCTGCTGTATCTCTGGCAAAGGCCACGCTTTTCACTCAAGCATTAGGGCACTGTATGGGAAGCAAGGCTCGGGCTTTCTTTTGGAAATCATCAGATCTTCCTGCAATGTCCCCTTTCAGTTCCACAGTAGTGGGGACAATGCCATATTGCATAGGTTAGTCGTAATGCTTCCTCCGTTAGTCACCTGTGATCGGGCAGTTTCTCAGTCCGTTTTCAGGACTGACACTTTTGAAGAATATTATCTTCCAGCGTGGTCCGCACTTTACATTTGTCTCTCTTCTCACAGTTATGCTTGATTGGATTTTGGGAAGCACTGCCCGGAAGTGAAGTGGCTTGCACACAGCACTGTGGAGAATACCTGCCACCATCTTGAGATGCTTGCTTGTCATCTGGTTCAGTTGGTATTTGCTTCAGCACCTTACGTATTTGACTTGATGTGTCTGAGCCTTTTGTTTTAGTGTGTTTTGGGTTCTGCCTTGTTTCTGTCTTCTTAGAAGATAAGTTACAAAGTTTTTAACATTACATTTTCCATTATGTCTCTGATACCAGAACAGGGTGGAATATGGTAGATATTCAATATCTACTTTTCAAGGAAGATTTTTGTTGCCAACAACTCATGATTTTCAACAAACTTTCAAATCATTTAAGTGAAGATTTGGGGCTACTGCTGATAATTGCTCCAATATTTCAGTGAAATTGAATTAAACAAAAACAAAACTCAAAGATCACCCTGAGCTCTCAAACACCAGTGAGAACATTATTAATGGAAATGGCGCATTTGAAGACAGAAACTGTTTTAGTTGACCAAATAGTGTATCTAAAAGTATAAGATGAGGCATTTTGAAATGCATATGCATTACTGAGTGCTAAACCAAGACTCCTTGTGGATGACTTCACAGCTTTAAATGAGTGTCTATGTGAGCATGTCAAGTACCCTAGAACTGGAGTTACAGATAGTTGTGAGCTACCATGTGGGTGCTGAGAAGTGAATCTGGGTTCCCTAAATGACCAGCCAGTGCTCTTCACTACCGAGCCATCTCCAGCTCCCCTCTCCACAATTTTTAATGGTGAGAACAGTTAATATCCCTTGACAATTTCCAAGTTTATAATTTATTATTATTATTATTATTATTAAAGTCAGTGTGACACAAAATGAGTTTGTTGAAAGTATTCCTCCTGCCTAGCTGAATTTTTACATCATCTGAGTAATATGACCTCAGTCTTTATTGTCCTTCCCTTACGCAGGTCTCAATCTCATGGTCAAGGTAGTATTTTAGGAAAAACAAAGTATTGGATGATTCTGTTTATACTCCACATGTGTTGGAAACCAAATACGTGCATATGACTTACTGGATTCCTGAAGGGTCATTTCTTAACTCTGCCCTTTGAGACTGTGCTCTTGGTATAGATGAGCAATGGTCTTCCCTTAGGGCAGTGGTCCTCCCCCCCACCTTCTTGAAGCCTCAGATATTTAACAGAGCAACCTCATTTACTACATACACGATCCTCTAAAGAACACAGGCAACATGGATGACACTAATGGTTGACCGTCTTGGAAGGCTTGTTTCCTCAGTCTCAGAAGACAGCCAGTTAAATGCAATGCTGCCACAACACGTCAATGGACCTGAATTCCAGTGATGTGGGGATGGATGCCAAGGTCTTCCAGGCCAGGCAGGCCGAGCACCATCACATTTGAGATATGTATCCGCTCCACTTCTCCTTGGTCGCCCAGGATTCAGATGGCCTTTGTTGAAAGAATATGGCAATCCACCTATTGACAAATCATGGCAAGGGATAGGGATGAAGGTCCTATGGGCCATACCATAGTTGTACTGCATGAAGGGAAAGAGCAGGTAGGATTCTGTTGGTGAAGGCAAAGGTTTTCCCTCAGGTATCTCTAATCGCACTAACAATCCCTTTGGAAACATCTGCAACACATACTGGTTGTTTCACCATTTTAAAACCCAGAGAAATGAGAGGCACACTGCTAAAGCAATGACTGCTTGCAGTGATAGCGGAACCTGCCCTTCCTTTCCAAGATATGCGACGGTCATATGATGGTGGCTTCAGGAAATACACTTCTCACCTCCTTCTCTCCCATCACCTTGTTTCTCAGGCATCTAGAAGAACTCCTTCTACTGCTACT
Source organism: Pachyuromys duprasi (assembly GCA_028658305.1). Taxonomy (NCBI): domain Eukaryota; kingdom Metazoa; phylum Chordata; class Mammalia; order Rodentia; family Muridae; genus Pachyuromys; species Pachyuromys duprasi. The sequence goes on from CM053767.1 coordinate 8,295,372, forward strand.
CAGGTGTGAAACATGAATGAATCTCTAAACCCCAGCTTCCTTGGACACCTGAACTGTTGCTTGAAGAATCTTCACAAAAACATCCTCAAGACTGAAGTGTCTGGTTTCCCAGTCCTGCCCAATAACGCTGAAGACATCACCGCTGTGCTGTGCTGCTTTCCAGGTACAATCTTTGTCTCTTGCATCCAATTCCAGAGAGAAAATCTGGCCCAGGTCACCCATGGGGCAAAAGTGCATGATGTCATGTGTATCACACTGATAAGCTATGGTCACCTGTGACCCGCATTCATCCAAGATGGTTCACAATGTGTTGGCCCAGGAATCCTGTTGCTCTGAACACTGACAGACCATAACTCCACTGACAGACAAGCAGCCACATTTCCCACGAGGTGTGGCAGCATGATGAAGCTGGCGATAGGATGGGCCACGGAACACAGATGTTGCTGCTGCAGTAATGGGCAGATGTGACGTTGGCAATGCTCTGACAACCTTGGAGCGGATTACGGTCACCATCTTCTAGGGCAGTGGTTCTCATCCTGTGCGTCAGGACCGTGTTGGGGGTCACATTTCAGATATTTATATTGTGATTCATAACAGTAGCAGAATTACAGCTATGAAGTAGCAATGTAATAATTTTACGGTTGGGGTCGCCACAGCAGGAGGAACTGTATTACAGGGTCACAGCATCAGGAAGGTTGAAAACCACCACCTTGAGGTGCAGGATGTTATCCTTCTAACTACCTTTCCTGAGCTTGCTTTCTTTGCTTGGAACACTCTAACCTTTTTCTTGAAGGCTACCCCTCTTTTCCCACTCCTTCACAGGACTAGCACCTGCTCATAGGAATAACACTTCCTCCCAGAAGCTTCCTTAAAACCCCTGTGCGGGGTGATAGGCCACCAAATGTGCTTGTAGCTCCCACACTTGCTCTTCTCAAAGCCATGGGAAGCTGTACCATGACCATGTCCTCACTTGCCTGCAGCCACTATTAGGTAGACACCCTTTTATTCCTTTTGAACAAGTGACTTGCTTAACCTGAAGATCAAGAATCTCGTACTGTACGAAAAGCCAGGTGTAGAAGGATACGTAAGTAAGTGCACTCATTGTTTAGATTAGAGCCAATGGTTTCACCATGCTACCTGATAATAACTTTTGTGGCATATATAATTTTATGCAACATTTTGTTGTGTAATGAGAAAGAGTTTAAATATTAAGACACGCATATAGTAAGATTGCCCTAACCAGACACCTTTGTGCATATGTCACCTGGTCCAGTTTCTTGGGTTGGGAAGCTAACCATGTCAACACCAGTTCAGGAACTTTGAGTATGTATAGTGTAAGTATCGTTTGTTTATCGCAGCATACTGGTTAGTTTTCATCAACAAGAGCCCCCTTGGAAGAAGGAATCTCAGTCGAAAAGTTTGCCTCTATCCGACTGGCCTGTGAGCATGTCCGTAGAGAATTTTCTTGATTAGTGATTGATGTTGGCGTTCCCAGTTCACTGGGGGCCCTGGAATCCCTGGGGAGATGGTTCTGGTTTGAATCATAGTGGGAAAGCCATGGAGAGCAAGCCAGTAAGCAGCATCCTCTGCGGCTTCTGCCTCGAGCCTTGAGCTCCTGCCATGGCTCCACTCTACGACGGACGGTAACGTGCAGGAGTAAGCCAAGTAAACTTTCTCATGTTGCCTTTAGTCTCAGTGCATTATCAGAGCATCAGAAAAGCAAACTAAAACAAGCCTTCTGAGCCAGTAAGGCATAGCTCATCTCTTCTTCCAAGTGTTAAACATTTCTAAGGGGTCTTTCCATTTTTTTCCAGAAAAATGTAGCTAATGAGTATGATATAGACATATGGAAGACACCCACAGTATTCTATTGTTCTATTGTTTATCACGTTTGCCCTCATTTGTAATTCCCTTGTGTAGCAATAGGTCAATAAGTACAGTGTTGAAATGTTTGCGAAGTTTTCACAAGGCTTTTATTTTAGATATGTGGTAGGCATGGTGGCCCAAGATCGTAATCCTGTCCCTCAGCAGTCGGTACAAGCCTGTGAGTTTGAGGCCAACCTAGACTATATAGTGATACCCTGCCTAACTTCTCTTTCTTTTCCTCTTTTTGCGTGCACACACACACACACACACACACGTACACAGTCATACACATGTGCACAGATATATAAAATTATGTAATACTATATGAAAACTCTTTAAAAACCTGTTTTAACATGAATTAATAGAATTCTGCCATTTTTTCTAGGCTAATACTGTACAAGTTATATAGATTAATGTGAAGTAGTGAGCTATTATAACATGGTAATATTTAGTTAATATATAACGATGATAGAAGAAATATAATAAAGTTCATTTCCTGTAAACCTTTCATACTTTTATTCTACCACCTTGAACATTCACATAGTATCCTGAACAATCTGCAGTGCATTGGTAGTTCAGAGGATTCTCAGGAGAGATTTAAAGTATACTCTAAATTTGGTTTAAGTTTTAAAACTGAAAATGAAAGAACAATTCTCAGCCACGTATTGATCTTCCATTTAAAAAATGAAAACAAGAGACAGACATCTTCAGCTACTTCTAGAACTGGAATTCATAACCCAGGATAACATGAGCATCAGGGATGCCTGTTTAACTCAGTATATGAAATCACTTGCTCTCAGACTTGGTACCAGAGGCCTCAGAACTTAAGGGCATGTCCTCTTAATTAGCTAGAATGTGACTGTAGCTGTATCCAATAGTAGAAGCCCAGTAATGGTAGGCTTTTCGTAAGACCACTGACTTCATTGAGCAAACACTCATTCCTCTCCTGTGTTCATGGCTCACACAGCACAGCAGCAGCAAGCTCTGCTCAATCTCTTAGGGCCACAACGCCAAAACAAAGGGAAAGAAAACTCCATAAAGGATTTGCTAGCTCTTCGCATTGCCAGGCATTGCACATGTTCTGTCTCTTCACATTTATTTCATTATTGAAAGCAAGAAAAAAATGGCCACACTTTAGTTTAAGAGTAAAGGGGTATGGAAACTGAATTCTATGATGTGTCCCAAGGAGCAACAGGAAAGTTAGCAAACAGTTCAGATGACTAACTCAAGGTTCTCTGCCATGTGCTCCTGAGAGCCCCTCATCCCAAAGTGTCCCATGTTTCTGATAGGTATGTGTCTGTGTTTATTTTCACACATACATAATTACATCAATCACAGAAAATTATAATTATATTAATAGAACACAGACACTGCAATTAGAAATGTGAATACATTACTATAAACATTTATAATAAAGCCTCACTCTGTCTAATATTGGGAGATAAATCTTAGAATCTGGAGCCTTGCCACAGCATGTTGGGAGCATGATAAGAAGCAGGTTGAAGTAGAGTCCTAAGAGCCTTAGCTCTGGATAAGCAGACTGCAATAATGAGAAGGAAAATGTGAGGTCTCCAGAGCAACCAGAAAGTCTTGATCCTAGGAAGCAGGAAATGTGCCTGCTTACAGGCACAGAGAGTCAGCTGCATCAGATATGGTGGAGTAGTCCAAGCCACTGAGTGATAAGGGGTCTTTGAAGTAGGCACTGGTGCTGGCGGTGGTGGCCGTTGGCAGTGCATCTGGTAGAAACCTCAGTGGCCTCAGGTTCAAACTCATAATTCTGCACATCCTCCTCCTGCCTTTTCTATTTTGATTTTTGACATCCAGCCAACAAAGCTAGAAAGCTGAGAATAATTGCATGCGCCGAGAACACCCACATCCCCTCAACTTCATGCAGATTTCTGTTCCTAAATATCTCCAGGATCGTTCTTTGCTATCCATCTTTGCCTCACAGTATCCAGGCCCTTGCCAACACTTGCCTGGCTATTTATGATGTCCACCTGGTCACCTGGCCTCCAGTCTTCTTCTACCAAATTCATCTGTGACTGCATAATAAATTATCTTGAAGGGATGCAAACTAAAGCAATGAAAGTCCTTACAATTCCTTCCTTCCTGTTTTTTTTTTTTTTTCGGGCCAGGAATGCAAGGGACACACAGTTCTGTGTTTATATCATGGGAGTCTTGTGACATTGTTTACATCAAAGAGATTTGCTTGGATTCCATTTTCAAGGGGGAGCCCAAAGGTTCCCACTCTTCCCTGATGCTTTTGTCCACAGAGTGACTTGCATGAGTCTACTCATGGCGGCTCAGTTAGGAGTCAGTTATGCAAATCTGTGAGTTTGAAGCTAGTCTGGTCTACTTAGTGAGTTACAGGCCAGCCAAAGCTACACAATGGGACCCTGTCCTTCCCCCACCCCATCCCTAAAAAAAGAAAAAAAAAGTTTTCCCTGTTGGAATGGCTTATGTGATCTCCAGTAGCTTAATTCCTGCCGGGACAGTAGCCTAGGTTGCCAAGGCAAAGGCTGCAATTGCTTTTCTATCCTGATTTTGAGAGTCACCTGATGTCTAGAGTGCTATGTTGATTATGCAGTCTGTTGAGGAGGAGAGGACACTGCACAGAGCCGTAAACAGTGGAAGATCAGCAGCACCGTCCTTACTTGTACCAGCTTGATCCCTTTTACATTTATGTGGCTATTTAAAGGGATAAAGTGACTGTAGCTTGGATAGAAAGTTGAAATGATGCTATGGTGCAGAGACTGGTTCCAGAGACTGATGGGAGAAAAAGATTACCCTGTTAAGCAGAGAGGTCCTTCAGGGGTCAGCTGAAGATCTGTGCTAAGCATGCTACATGGACAGCCAAAGTGTAGAGTTTGGGAGTGATGCAATGTTGAAATTGTACTCATTCATTTCGCACTAGGTGTCACTATGTAGCCCAGGTGAGCATGTACCCCAGTAGCTGAGTGCTGGGACTGCAGGTACACACCAGCACATTTGGCATAGCATTGGGACTCTAACAGTAACACAGTGTAAAAGTAGGAGCGCTTCCCTGGGAGCTGGCTTGCTGGGCACAAGTTCAAGTCACAAATCATTCAGAGGCTAGTCTGGCTAGAAATTAAGTGACTTTTGGGAAGAAACTGATTATCAGGAGAAAATGGAGAAACAGGGGGACATAACATTAACATAATTTTTCTGTTCATGAACTTTTGGGAAATACATTCAAACCATAACAAGGTCCTGAGCTTCAAGTCTTAAGCGAGGAAAACCATTTAACCAAGAAGGTACTAGAAGGTTAGGAAGCTGAAGAGAGTTTCCATCAATGGTTGAGAAATGTGGGCTCAAATCTAACCATGTCCTGTCTTCCAGGCAATGACAGTGTACTAATATGTGTTTCTTAGGCTTGATAAGTGAGAGTTACATAAAATCTTAAGATTAGAGGCCACTGGCTGTAGGGTACCCTAGATCATTTGTCTCTTCCCTAAAAATTTCTGATCATTTAAAAAGTCATGGGCTGGTGATGTAGCTTAGATGTAGAACATTTGCCTTGTATAGTCAAGGCCTCGGGTTCAACCCTCAGTACTACCAAATAGCTACTAAAAAAGAAGATATAAAACTCAGTGCCAGGGCCTGTGAGTAGCCATCATGAGGCTAAGTGAGAGTGATTTTCCCACATGATCAGCAGACAGAGATATGCCATTAGGATTTCCATGGAAATAAGGGGGCACAGAAAGCTGGCTCAATGACTGTCATGGGCTGTGGTACCCAAGCTTCCTGAGGAGGACATCTTCCTGCCTCTGTTGGTGACTGCCGCATCTCCAGCTCCTGGGATCACGAGTACTGGGTGCAAACAGCTGCTCATTGGCTAGATGAATAGATGTTGCTAAAGGAGCTGGAGTGCAGGCTCTACCTGTTATCCATTTGTTCGTGTTTTCCTCTGTCTTCCAGGAATTCAAGTTTATCCATCATGGCCTTTATTCTCTCCAGAAAGATAAACAAATGACTATGGAGCCATCCATCAACATTTAGAGAAAGAATTGAGAAGAATTCATAGAGGAAATTAAATTTTGCTGAGGAAGTAAAAGACATGTCTTTATTTTTACAAGGCTCCAGTATTCTTCATAAGCTCTCTAATAAAACTCTGATTTCCCATTTAAAGAGCAGCCATATAACTCTGTTTAGAAATCTCTTTCCCAAACAATCTCCTAACTCTTTAATGAGGAATAAAGGTAGTACTAACCACCATTTATGGAGTTCTTGAATGGCCTGGCATTATAGTAAACAATTAAGTACATTATTTTATTCACATTCTCCCGGCAGCCTCTGTAGTTATTAGCTCTGTTTTATAAGACAAGAAAATGAGATTGGAAAGGTTATGTACCTTGTGGTTATATGGCCAAAAAGTTGAGGAGCCATGGTTTGAATGCAATCTGAAATGTTTTTTTGCTAAGGTACGATTTGTATACAATGTGATCCACTGTCTTTAGGCACAGTTCTGTGAGGTTTGCTTACTGCTTACTATAGGACAATTACCACCATAATCTAAATGCAGGGTGCTTCAAAGGCTTAAAACTGGGCTTTTGTGCTCAGCCCTGACAACTCCTGCTCAGCTTTCTTGGCCCAAGCATGACATAAATATCTGAAAGTCTGTCTTTTTTTAGTTCTATAGAGCGTTTGGGAGCTTTCTCCATAACATAGCGCACATCAGCAATTCTTTCTTTCCTGTCCTCAGCAGCAGTCCATTGTGCTGGTGTGTCACAGAATATGGTGACATTCACTAAATAAAGAAAGGTTGGGCTATTTGCAGCTTCAAGCAGAGTTGCTCGTGTCGGGGGGGGGGGTTAGGGCGCACATAGTTTTTATTACTTCTGGGATGGATTAGTAGTTGGTTGCTAGTTTATATGGAAAGGCTACATTTGACTTTATAAGAAATCCTGAACTTCAGATGCTTTAGCAGTTTGAGTCATTGTCCTATAACAGTTCTGGACGGGCTAATCAGACAAGTTAAAGGCAGAAAGGTTGAAAACTGAACTCCATACATCTGGCTACAAATCCTGTATCTTTTTATACCGTACTTTCATCTAAAGGCTAATAATAGAAGAATCAATAGGAATAGAAACGGTCATTTCTGCAGGACAGGTTCCTTTGGGGGACACCCAGCAAGGTATGTGTTGATAGCTGCCCTCTTTTTACCCATGTTTCCTTTCTGTCATTTTCTAAGTTAAGAAAAACCAGCAATTTGGAGATGATCATTAAATAACCCAGAGTAAACCAGAAAGCAAGCAAGTGTGGAGATCTGCTTAAATGGTAGGGTAAAGATATATGTGAGCTAAAAGTAAAAAATGATTTTCTTAAAGCCTAGGGAAGTAAAATAACCAACAAGAATGAAAATGATCAATTTGAGAATTCAGGCAGTATTGCTGCCTTAAGCACAAGAAGCTGTTTTCAGAGACTGTAGGCAGTCAAGGAGAAACATGAGATTCTATGTTTTCCATACCGCAACTGTGGAGAAGGCTTCCTGCTTACTGTTCCTCCAGCTTTGCTGGCTGCACCTTTTCCAGGACTTGAGATACCCTGCAGGGACTCCTTAATCAGACCTCACCCAGCTGGAACAAAGGGGGTCCTGTTGTCTTCCAGTAGTCTCTTCTCTCTCAGGGTCTCCACCCAGCATCTGTTAAACTGGGCTGAGCATCCCAGCCTGTGTGGATCCTTTGTACTTTCAAATACACCTGGTGGATGTGCGTCCACAGTAAGTCTGGACATGATGCTTTCCTTGGTCTGAACTGAAGACTATGGAACCCTGTGGGCTTTGGATTCAGATAAGTAGAACCATCTAGTTCTCTGTGATAAGATGCAAGGTTGGCTCAAGTCAAGAGAGCGAATGCCACAGAGTCACATGGCTGTGGATCTTGAGGGAAACAAGGAGCAGGAATCACAGTGTTGCTGGGCACAGTGGAGACAGCCACTGAGTTTGTGGGCCTAGAATCTTATCATTCATTTCCCATGCCTATCCTGATTACCTCTCTTGTTGATTACTTTCTTATTTACACCATGCTCAGGCCATTTAAATTATGGTACCAGTCCACAAGTCAGAGGCTGTCTTAGTCAGGATTTCTATTGCTGTGACGAAACACCATGATCAACAAGCAATTTGGAGAGGAAAGGGTTTATTTGGTTTACACTTCCACATTATAGTCTATCATTGAAGGTAGTCAGGACAGGATTGGAACCAGGAGGTAGGAGCTGATGCAGAGGCCATGGAAGGGTGCTGCTTACTGGCTTGCTCAACATGGCTTGCTCAGCCTGCTTTCTTATGGAACCCAGGACCACCAGCCCATGAATGGAACCATCCATAGTGGCCTAGGGCCTCCTCCATTGGTCACTAATTAAGAAAATGCCTTACATCTGGATCTAATGGAAGCATTAGATTCCCTCCTCTCAGGTGACTTTAGCTTGTGTCAAGTTGACATAAAACTATTCAGCACACCAACATATACGTGATTTTCATTTTACCTATCCAGTCTAATCACCTATGGCTAGATAAAGGAGGCAAGGGAGGGACAGGATAGGTTCCCGCAAGCCATCAAGAAAAATTGATACAAACTGGGGAGATATTGAGTCAGTCTATAACATGTTTGTCCTACAAGCATGGAGGCCTGAGCTTGGATCAGCTTGACAGGAAAGCACAGGTCTGTAAACTCAGTGCTACAAAGGTAGAAACAGAATGATCCTGGAAACTTGCTGGCTAGACAGTCTGGCTGAGTAAAGATGATCTGAGTTTAGTAAGAAGCCTTCTTTGAAAAAAATAAGGTGGATAGAAAAATGTCTTGGGATTTGGGAGTGTGGAGCTTTACTCAGACTTCTTCCACCCAATCAGCCATTTCTTCTCTTAAGGTCACTTTCCTTGCATGTGTCAATTAAAGCTCTATCACTTTCCTTGCATATGTCAATTAAAGCTCTATTACTCTTTAAAAAAATAGTGAAGTGGAGAGCAGTAAAGTGAAGAGGAAGGCACCTCTGGCCTTCACACACAGGTAAGCACACATATGCACATATGTGAGAACACACACACATGTGGTGCACACACAGCAACAAGGAGCCTATAGCCAGTTAATACAAACATCCCTAGCTCACTGTGCCTCAGTGCTTCCTGCAAATAAACACCCTGTCCCATGAGTCACAGACACTGTTGGTTTTTTTTTTTTTTTTTTGTGGCTAACAGCAGAGACACACTAGATCGCCTCCACCATGCTGCTTAGTCATTTTCACTTATGAAATAATGCAGGGAGAACACTATTGGTGATCACTGCGCACCGCTTTCCTGTGGATTGCTTAGAGTAATTCCATTTAAACTTGCTCTGTTGTTGTCCTTTCTATGTTGGCTTGAAAATTAAATGAGATGCGGTAAGATTAGTAAAAAGCCCTGTGTTTCTGAGAAGCCACCTGAAGCCCGTGGGATGCCCTTGCCGATGACTTGCCCATTGCTTTCAAATGAGCCCGGAGGAAGTACCCACTGCGTGTTGCCACTGTGTCCTCCTGAAAGAAATAAACACCCGCTTGAAATACATGATGTTCTACCCTAGACAAGGGTGGTATTCGTGGAATGAAATGGTGTGACAGCTTCGTTTTAATACAAGACTGCTTCATCTTTAAGATCTGGGTCTAAGATTAAAACATTGTAGCTCCATGTTCAAGGAAATAATATGACTTGGACCAGTGTGTGTCCCCCTTGGCATGGAAACTTGAGTTCCAGATTTAGCAGACATGGATAAGTTTTGGTGTACCGCCAAATCAGAGCACACAGCGTCTGCACGCAGAAGAACAAAGAAGTGCAGCTGGGGTGAGATGGCACAGACAGGTGGGGTGGAGAGCCTCTTCGCGTCTCATCAGGTGAACATCAGAGAAACAGGCTTTCTCCAGTCTGTGTCAGCCGTGCTGACTCAGTAGTGCTTGAGCTTGATTTGACAGCGTTTCCATTTCTGTGTGTTGTGTGTTCTCTCTAACTTGTCCCATAGCCAGTGGTAAATCTGTGTTTCAGCCTCACAGAGGCATCTGTCAGGAGCTCATGCTAAACAACGCAGACGTACCAAGGGCAAAGAACAAATGGCGCAGAGGACACCTGTGGGGAGCAGCTGCTGGGCAGCTGTGTGTCCGTGTGTCTCAGCTCAGAGGACAGCCCCCGGCAGCGCTGCAAGATGAATTGTGATCGGAAGCCCTTGGATTTCCCAAACAGCTTGAGCTAGGAGAGAATCCGAGTAAGATGTAGAAACGGTTCCCCCTATGAGACAGACTTAGAACTGCCTTAGTAATGGACCAACCCTACTGACTTCCCATTGACCGTCCACAGCTCCCGGGGAAATTGGAGCTTTCTGTTCAGAGAGTCAGGGATGCTGGTATAAAGCCACGGACTGTGCCCTTCAGGAGAGAAACCTTACATCCAGTACCACACACAGCGGTGTCCCTCCGTTCCGCCTCACATGAGGCATCTGCACCCTGGAGAAAATAACTGAGGGTCTTGTATGCTTGCTTTCGGCGTTTGAACCTAGGATGACTGTGTAGTTCAGAGTGCTGTTCCAGCAGGCCTTGGGAGTAGCTCCCTGGGAGACCCTGTTGGGATGGGCTTGCTCATCAAGTGACGCCCAGAACAACTGGTAGGAAACCTGGCAGGGTTTCCAGCAAGGGCATCTTGGAATGTCTGCTATCCCATTTCTGTTCTCCCCTGAGGTCTGTTCCTTCATTGCCGGAAACCTGACTTCTTACGCATTCTGCTACCTGTCAGCTGCATGTGTAAAAAGGACCTTTAGAGAAAACTGCCAGGATGAAACCCTGCCCCAGCTTCCTCGTCAAGGAGTATTTCCTGGTTCAAGTTTGCTCCAGTCTGGCAATGTCATGTCAGCTTTCAAAAGCTGATGTACTGAGACTTGTGACAGAGGGCTCTTCGTCTAGTCACACAAGTCTTACTTACCCTTGACTTATCTGACGCCCCCGACCTCTGCCCTCCTTAACGATCCCCTGCCCTCAGTCTGGGTGTCTTGGAAACTACCAGACTGATGTTTTTTTCCCTAAAAAGTTAAATAGAAAGGGCCTTTTCCCCATTGGTAATTTTGATTTATAGTTTGATTTATTAGATTATCCCAGAGTTTGAAGTAGACTATAAACCACAAAGGTTCTTTAGTACCCAGATTGATTTCCTATGAGGAAAGAGAAAATTTGGCATCACCAGGCCAACTAAGCTGCACAAAGTAAATTATAAGTTGTCTGATTTTGATTTATTTAAGCACAGAAAAGGCTACATGATTTTAAAAACTAACCTTCAAACAGAAAAATATAATGGGAACAAAAATATTCAGATGGAAAGGAAAGCCTGGACTTTTCATAACCTTAAATTCTCGAAAGACGGATGGAAGTCCATGACATAGGAAGGAGCCCTACGGAAAGTGAGCTAGGCTAATTTAAAGGCAAAACAAAACCCTTTCCTGCCTAGCTGTAAAAAGCCTTACTGTGCAGTACGTTCCCGGTATGCTTTAGGTATGTTTGAGCGTGTCCCGCCAGGGCCTTGTGCTGCAATTGATACAAAGTCTGCCTCTTTAAGGGGAGGGGCTTAGTGGAAAGTGATTAGGTCCTAGAGCTGCACCTGTGAGAGAGATCAAGGCTGTTCTTCTGGGAGTGAGTGGCTACAAAGTGAGACCTCCCATGCCCTTGATCTCTTAAGCCCTTAGACATTTTGTTTTGTTTTGTCTTGTTTTCACGGCTTTACAATATTTTGACACAACACGGGTGGTGGTGGGAGTGAGCCCCCCCCCCGAAACATTATTGTACCATTTGGACACTGTGGCCCCAGATCTGAGTCAAATCTCTTTCTACAGCAACTCTCACAAAGTTTTCTGTTGTAGCAACAGGAGATGAACACACCTGCTTGGTCTGCAGCATCTCACAAGGTCAACAAGCTGACCCACAGCAGGAAAAGCACAGTTTAGTCACAGATCAGTCCCCGTGGGCATCGTGGCACATAGTCAACAGCATGACTCTCAGGGAACCCAAGCCGTAGGCACTTCAGCTTTCTGGGTCTTTCCTTTCCCCGCTTGGGTGGGCTCTCTGTTGACCGTGGTGCTGAGTAAAAAGTGTCTGCAATGCTGCACTGACCTCACAGCTGTTTACTCATGGGGCTGGCTCGGACAGGCTCCAGCCTCTGATTGCTTGTTTGCATGGGCCGGTCCAGAACGTCCTTTTTGGCAAGAACATTACTCATGCTTTTCATCCCCTGACGTGAATTCTGCCAGTGTAGTGACCGTTTTTATGAGTTGGTACTGAACATTGCTTTACATTTTGGTCCAGTTCGTCTAGTCTCCCATGCCTTTTATTACAGGCCCTTTTATTTATTTATTTTTCAGTTATAGATCTACTTTCTTTCCTGTCTGTTGCTTGTACCAAGACCAGAATTGAAGCTAGGCTTTTGCAGTGAAGTTGAGGAGAAAAACAAATTTCATTTTAACAATCCTTGACTTACAGGAGAGAAAGAGGGGGAAGGAGAGAGGAGGGAGAGATTAGGTGTATCTATTTTTCTCCTCAAGAGGAGGCGACAGGCGTTAGGGATGATCTTGGCTTGGGGACATCGAACAAGGAACACACCCCCTCGATCTTGCTGCACGATTTATGGTCCAGCATTGCCTCCTTCCTTCATCTGTTCTTATTTCCTTTTTTTTTTTTTTTTGCACTCCTGTTCATGAGGAGATCAAATTTTCAGACAGTTAACTTGTTATCCTCTCTTTATAAGCAAATGAGAGGTATTTTGAATGCCTGAAGCCGGGGTAGAGGGAGTGCATTTCCCTGTGGTGAAAATGGTTACCTGGTTTCACAGTGAGGCATCTTAAAAGGAAGAGCTGAGATCGGTCACTACAGCACAGGTTCCACAGCCTAGGTCCAGGAGCCCTGGCAGGAGGTTCGGGTCAGGAGTTCAGATGCTCAGTGTTTTCCCAAGGAGCAAAAGCACTGCAGAGCCTTCAACTGGCAGCCCAGGAGGGGGTGGGGAATGCATTTCCCTGTGGTGAAAATGGTTACCTGAAGCCTTTGCATACAGAACTCAATTAAAGCATACCATATCAACTTATTTCATTGTTACCCAAATTTTTAAAATTAAAAGTTGATGACAGGATGTGGCCCGGGAATTTTGGTGATAGAAGGTTAATATGGGAATCAGAATGGCTCAGTTCTTCAGCACATAACCACAGGAACATGAGATAAAAGGAAAGAAATGAGAGGGAAGGTGGGCAGGGTTTTCCTTTCTCATCTACGTTACTTGTTTTAATATTTCCACATTATTTTTCCTTTCTATTAATTAATTTAATTAATTAATCACTTTACAGCCTGATTCAGCCCCTCCCTTCACCCTTCCCAGTCCCACCTTCACACCTCCTCTCCCTTCCCCATTCTCCTAAGAGAAGAGGAGCACCCCTCCCCACCCCATGGGTACCAACCCACTCTAACACATCAAGCTGCAGCAGGACTAAAGGCATCCGCTCCCATTGAGGCCAGACTAGGCAGCCCGGCTATGTGAAAGAGACCAAAAGGCGGGCAACAGAGTCAGAGACAGCCCCTGCTCCTGCTGTTGGGGACCCATATGAAAACCAAACTGCACATCTGCTACATATGTGTAGGGGGACTAGATCCGGCCCACGCATACCCTCTGGTTGGTAGTTCAGTCTCTGTGAGCCCCCATGGGCCCAGTTTAGTTGACTCTGTAGGTCTTCTTCTTGTCCTTGACCTCTCAGCCTCCCTCAATCCTCCCACAATCCTCCCACATTATTTTTTAAGTAGAGTCTAATCGTGATGGGTTTTGTAGTTGAATGGCTTGTTTGTTATAATTAATGCTAAACAGTTGATAAAATGGCAAGACCCTTGAGCAGCACCCACTCACATTTTGCTCTGTGCCTTAACTCCAGAGAACTCAGGAAAGATGAATTTGTAAGAAGGCATAAGAGTGTGAGACACTGCAAGGATCCCAGGAAAATCTGAAGCACACGTACAGCGCCAGACAGGGCACATCCAAAGATGCTGGGGGACCAAAAGAGTCTTCAGTTTTTCTCTAACACAAAATGATTTTTTAAATATAATTTATTTTTGAATAGGTAGTGATTTATAGAAAAATTTAAAAGATATTATATTTTCTATATATCCTGCATTCAGCATCTCCTAAAGTAGTAACATCATACATTAATGTAGTTATGTTTGTTTAAATGAGCAAACCAACATGTATGTATGGTTATTGGCGAAAGAGCATGTTTAGCCATACTCCCTTATCTTTAAATCAGTGACCCTCCTGACTTCAGAGCCGCATCCATGCAGACATCATTTGTGTATTTAGTTATGTCCTCAGGCTGCGCATGACTGTGATGGCTTCTTTGACCTTTCTTATTTTATAGCCGTGGATATTTTAAGGAAATTTGTTAGGCAGTTTTTCTTCTTTAACAGTATGTCCTAACATCATTTTAGGCTGGGAGTGTGTGTAGGGGGGTTATGGGTCTCTAGAGGAAGATCACAGAGGTAAAGGGTCATTCTCACTCCTTTCTTCATGGTGCACACTAAACATGGATGGATGTTAAATGCTGAGTGTTGACTTTGTTCTCCTAGGGGAGGCACCAGGATGTCTTTTTACAGTAGTTCACTACTTGAGTATCTGCCAAAGGAAAGACTTTTTTTGTTGTTGTTTTTCTGTTTGTTTGTTTGTTTTATTTTTTTAATGTGACAAAAGTCTATAAGCAATACATCCTTAACCTGTGCTAGGAGAATTTAAGGAAACGTCATCATTCTGTTTCCTCTTCTTTCCATTGACCCATCTGCCCCAGCTCCCCACTCCTTCTACTACTCTATTGTTTAGATTTTAGTGAATCGATGCTTAAAATTATAAATTCACATCATCTCACAAATGAACATGCTGTAGCCCTTCAGAACCACTCAGAGGCTCTGTTGCTAAGACATGCGTGATAAAGATCGTAAGCCTGTTTTGTGTGTGTGTGTGTGTTTGTGTGAAGATAGATGTGCATTTTCAAATGCATCATTTCACCCTACTGACAGGAGAGATAAGTCCCATGGAGGTGACAAGTCAAAGCTGAGCTGTACATGGTGGGGACCAACAGGATATGGAACTCATGGGGATGCAGTGTTTCTAAGCAGCCCATTTCCTGCTTGGATTGTTTTCTCTCTTATAGCATTCCCATTCTTTCCACTTAATAAAAACCTGTTGAATGAATAGCTAAACATTTAATAAAAATCTGAGATCATATCAAAAGCAGTTTTCAGATCAAAACTTTACCCTGCAGCTATGCATAATTGTAATTTGTGAGTTGGGAATGATTTGTAAATGTTTACAAACATGGTCAGGCTGAGTGGCAGCTTTTCTTGAGAATATGTCCTGTCTGTAACCTTTGCTCCTTAAAGTTTCAAGCTGCATTTCTGTGTCAGAGATTGGACCAGCCTGACCTCAGAACCACCTCACAAGCTTGCCCTTCCCTACCCATGGGCTGCCATACAGAAAACAGTTGAACCAACTACAACTTTCCTTTGGAAAGTTGGACTAAGAAATGAGGAATAAATTACGAAGAAGCAATTTTACTGGAATTGTTAAATTGCCACAGGCAGGAGTAAGCCAGAGCCATGTGCAAGAGCTTATGAGCTGTTACAGAGAAGAAATCCCAGACTGGCCAGGAGCGTCCTTGAGAGAGGCTGCCAGAGAGGCCACAGCAGGCACACAAAGGAGGCCAAGAAGGAAAGAGACCAGGACTAAAACAGAAAGACCAAGGGCCTGATGACCTTCTGATACGTTTGGGTCTGTGTGGCTAGTTTCAGATAATACTTGCCTCAGTTTCCAGAACCAGAGTTGATCTCTCTGTCTTAGAACTCACATAGCTTTATCAAAAACAGCTTCCATATGTCTTTACTACTTGGCCTCCTAAGCTTTTCAAATTCAAAGTGTCCTTTGCAAAGGAGTATTTTAAGTGTTGCAGGACTGACAAAATTCCAACCTTGCTCTTCCTCACCAGGCCTGTTCATATGCAGCTTAGGGTTAGATGGACACGCTGGAAGCCAGGGTGGCACAGTGTAGACGCTGTCCTAACATCAGCCTTGTTCGTGAGTCATCAGCGATGCTGCAGCCTTCTTGAGGAATGAGAATATCACATTCATTTTATAACTGTGCAGAAACATTACCTGAGCATGTGTTGAAACGAACGGCTGCGAGGTGCTGTGCGGTCTGCTGGGAAGAGAACAGCTGTCGACAGTGCTCTCCAAGGCTGTTGTCTACAATAATGATCAAGCTGGAGAACGAATGCTATGGGAGGAGCCAGCCACCAGGAACCTGTGACCGGACAGTCATGTGGGAGAACGTACTTTTATTTTAGTAGACAAGCAGAGTTGTCTGTGTGCCAGCAGGTCTGTGAAGCTCTCAACCCTCATCAGGAACGCTTCTTTTTTTGCAGTGGATGGCAATAATTAATAAAGAGATTGATAATGAATTAAGAAAGAGACAGTCTAATGCAGCTGATCAGAGTGCAGAGAATGGTCAGGGGGTCGTGGCCATGGGGAGCTGAGCCCTAAGTGGGACATGTAGAACCTCTCTCTCTCTCACACACACACATGTACGCGTGTACATGCTTGTACACACAGCTCAGGGAACACAGTGGTAGAGGGAGCAGAGAGACTGTTAGCCCAGAGCTTGGGAGGAGCACTTGAAAGTGTGTCTTCTATCGAGAGGGAGCAGTTGACATCCTGAACTCAGCAGCAGCTGTGGTTGATTGCACACATCCCAGGCAGGTCATGGTTCCAGCATGGATTGGGGAGCAGCTCAGGAAGCCCATCCCTGGCTGGGGAGCCACCGGCTGCTGCAGGCTTTGGAACAGGCAGGATCAGTTGCCTTCACTGGCGCAGCCTCTGCTGGGGTCCATGCTTCAATGGATGGCCCTGCTCCCACATGTGTGGGGGGAGCACTGGTTGGACTCATTGAGATAGAAAAAGGAGAAGTGAGGTTGAAAGAAGGACAGCAAGGGGGGTCAAGGAGGAGCTAGAGAGAGAAGGAGCGGCATGGGGAAAGCACGCCTGAGGTAGAATGCTATACATAGCAACCCAGTAATAAAACATTACTTAAAAGTTGTTAGCTATTCAGACCAACAACCAAAAAACATAAATATTTCAGTAACCATGCTTCCCCTGAATGCAGTTTTTACTTCTCTTGCATAGTAATTTGTCCCTTTTCAAGTATATTTATTGAAACTTTTTGAATTTATCTTTCTAATTAGAAAAATGTTTTAAAAATAAACTTAAAGAACATTAATTATAGAGTCTTCAATGAATTCTCTAAATAACCACTCTTTTGTTTTACATCATCTTTTTAATTATGATTAGAAATAATACAGTTCTACACAGTAAATTATCAATAAATAGTCATTACAATGTAAAAAATCTCAACTTTTTGGCACCTGGCAGGATTCTATTTCTTGTCAACACAATGACTATCAATATAGTTAGTTGGTCTCAATGACCACTCACAAACATAATATTTTACAAAGGTGCACTTTATTTTAAAATTGGCGATGGGTGAAAATTTCCAGCATACCAACAAATCTACTTCAGTCAGAGAGGACAGTACCAGCCTCCCCAGGGCGATTTCTCAAACATGACGCTCCGTTTGCCTTTGTGAACGTATAATGAATGTTGGTTACCTTCCTGGCTTTCTGATGTTTGTTTTGCTATAAATAAAGTTTGAAGTTCATTCTGGGTAAAGGAAAACCTCAGATGTCCCAGAAATGACCTGTTCACTAATTAAAAGGTATTCTGATATTATAAACAAAATTATTAAACCATGAAACACTTAGAGTTCACAAGTATAAAAAATAGTTAAAAAGACTTCTATTGTTTTTGGTTGTTTGAAATGGGTTTTTTTTTGCATGTTTGTTTGTTTAATAGTTTTTAAATCATTTACATTTTTATTATTTGTGTGTGTGCGTGTGTGTGAAAGCATACACATCATTGCACACACATGGAGGTCAGACGTTTAGTAGTGGTTCTCCTCCTGTGGATTCAGGGTTCCAGTTCTGCTCAGAAGAGTTCCATGGCAAACTGGTTCACCTGCTGACACATCTCCTCTGCCATGATATTTTATTTTGTATTTTTAAAACATAAGCTCCTTATATAGCCCAGGATGGCTTCATGAGCCTTCTGTCCTGACCAAGTGTTAGATAAGCATGAATTATCACATCCAGGAAAAAGGGGGTTTTGTTTGTTATGTTTTTCAGTAATTGAAAAAGTTTGGCATTGCTTGTTTTATTGATTTATCTGACACTGAGATTTTATAAGGTCATGTTTTGCTTTAAAAGAATAATATTGAATTAGAATTTAATTTATATAAAAATTTTCATGATATGGTTGTTATGGGTTCAGAGAGAGCCACTTATTGACCACTTGAACACCAGACTCAGATTGATGGATGTTTATTGATCGCTGAAAAACAAAACAAAACAAAACCAAAAACTGAATGGTCAGGCTATAGTCTCTGGAGCTAGACTATGATGCTTGTCTGTTTCTAAGGCAGGCTTTTTTAAATTTTATTTTTTTATTTATTACAATTTGTTCACTTTGTATCCCAGATGTAACCTCCTCCTTCATTCCCTCCCAATCCCAGCCTCCCTCCCTCTTCTCCTCCCATGCCCTGACCCTAGTCCACTGATAGGGGAGGTTCTCCTCTCCTTCCCTCTGACCCTAGCCTATCAGGTCTCATTAGGACTGGCTGCATTGTCTTCCTCTGTGGCCTGGTAAGGCTGCTCCCTGCTCAGGGGAGGTGATCAAAGAGCCAGCCACTGAGTTAATGTCAGAGACAATCCCTGTTCCCATTACTAGGGAACCCATTTGGACACTGAGCTGCCATGGGCTACATCTGTGCAGGGGTTCTAGGTTATAACCACGAATGGTCCTTGGTTGGAAAATCAGTCTCAGAAAAGACCTCTGGGCCCAGATATTTTGGTTCTGTTGCTCTCCTTGTGGAGCTCCTGTCCCTCCAGGTCTTTCTCTCCCCCACCCCCTTTTTTGTAATATTCTCTGCCCAAAGTTTGGCTATGAGTCTCAGCATCTGCTTTAATACCCTACTGGGTAGAGTCTTTCAGAGGCCCTCTGTGGTAGGCTCCTGTCCTGTTGCCTGTTTTCTCCGTCTTCTGATGTCTGTCCCATTTGCCTTTCAGAATGAGGATTGAAGCTTATCCAGGGTCTTCCTTCCTTCTTTACGTGTACAGATTTTAGTATGTGTATCCTTTATTATATGTCTAATATCCACTTATAAGTGAGTATATACCATGTGTGTCTTTCTGCTTTTGGGATACCTCACTCAGGCTCTTTCCTAGATCCCACCATTTGCCTACAAATTTCATGATTTCCTTGTTTTTAATTGCTGAGTAGTATTCCATTGTATAAATGTACCATAATTTCTGTATCCATTCCTCAACTGAGGGACATCTGGGTTGTTTCTAGATTCTAGCTATTACAAATAAAGCTGCTACAAACATGGTTGAGCAAATGTCCTTGTATAGTTGAGCATATTTTGGATATATGCCTAGAAGTGATATAGCTAGATCTTGAAGTAGCACTATTCCTAATTGTCTGAGAAAGTGCCAGATTAATTTCCAAAGTGATTGTACAAATTTACATTTCCACCAGCAATGGAGGAGGGTTCCCCTTTCTCTGCATCCTCTCCAGCATATGTTGCCACTTGAGTTTTTGATCTTAGCCATTCTGATGGGTGTAAGGTGAAATCTCAGGGTTGTTTTGATTTGCATTTCCCTGATGACTAAAGATGTTGCATATTTCTTTAAGTGTTTCTCTGCCATTTTATGTTCCTCTACTGAGAATTCCCTGTTTAGCTCTGCACCCCATTTTTTAAATGGACTACTTGGTTTGTTGCTGTTTAACTTCTTGAGTTCTTTATATATTCTGGATATTAGTCCTCTGTCAGATATAGGGTTGGTAAAGATCCTTTCCCAATCTGTAGTAAGGCAGGCTTTTTATACAAAACAACAACAACAACAATGTAGCTAGGTGTGTGTGGAGAGCAGTATTACATCATTTTGACCAACTAAACATAATTGATTTTGTTCCAAGTGTATTGTGCTGTATCTAGGTAGCTAGACAAAGCACTTTAAGCTGATTGGCTAAGATTTAGGGTAGGGAAGCTCTTGGAAGCTTCCCAGTTTTCTGGGAGTAAGGAACATAGCAGGATGTTGTGGTCTTAAGTCTAACAGAATATACATTTATCTTTAACTCAAGCAGAACATGCATTCATCATCTATTGTTTTATTCTAAGCAGCAAGTATTGAACTATTGAATCTTGGCCTCAGGCATGTAGGCCTGAGAACTTGAACTTGATTTCACTTTATGATCAAAGTAGAGACTTGGAGGCAAATGGCTTCTGATATGCTAAAGGTGACAGCGGGTGTTAACAGAAGAGCCATGGCTATGCTAAAAACGAAAGTAGGTCTCAGAGAAGAGGACATAGAGTTTGAACAGGTTACAGCATGGTCAAACTGAATCGGACTTGTTCTTAAGATCAATGATATGCCAGCAAATATTGGCTAAATTTGGTCAACACAAAAATATATTTTTCAGGGCTGTTATGGTGGTGCATACTTGGAATCCTAGACTTTGAAAGGTGAAGACTCGGAAGCCATTCTGGACCTCATAGTGATGCTTTGTCTCACAAATACACACTCATACACCCCCTACACATATTCAGATACACAAGAAGTAAAATGAATTTGTATTGCATTTTGCTTTTTTGAAGCAAAATGTGATCAAAGGCAAGACTAAGATATAGAATGGAGAAAAAAATGGCAGAGTATTAGATTAAGTTTTGTTTCAAGTTGCAAACTTAGATTCTACTAATATTTGAGACCCATTTAACATTTTAACTATGGAAATCTCAGCATACTGTCCTACCTAGCACAGCAGAATATTTGAGTATCTCACCAGGATGACCTGGGTGGCCTACACTACTGCTGTGTGGAACTCTCCCTGGATACTGGACACTGGACACAAGAGCACCGTACCAGCCAAGGGAGACAGCGCTGGGCACGTGCATTTCTATAAAGAGCCTACAGCCATCATGACTTACTGCTTTCCCTGTGTACTTGTTGGTTTTTGATTGGGTGACTGTGAAAACAACCTGAGTTTCTTTTCCTAACATGATCTGCTAACAGCCTTAATGACTTTGATCCGGAGAGTGCCTCTGTCCAGTCTTGCATTGAAACATAAAATTGGTGGATACGGCATTCACACAGTGAAGGAAAAATTGATTGGGGCTACACCATTTGTTGGGCATTGAAGCACAAAATGAATCGACTCAGACCCCAGAGTTCCTTTCTTACACTATGCTATCGTATTACCACATCAGAGCTGCTCTCAACAATGTCTACACTTAACCTGCTTGTATTTCTAAGCGCCGTAATTTACATTCTTTATTTGCATCTGCACTGTCTCCTTGGAAGTCGCTGGTAGCATCAGAGCAAGTGTTCTCTTTTTCTTGGAAGCGGCTCCCAGTGTGCTATGAGATGTTAGCCCACAGAGAGGTTCAGCAAACAGTGGTGTTCGAGAAACAGTCAAGAGAATCTAAGAATAACTGATTTGCTCCTTCCTTTCTTCTTTCTTTGATTCCTTCCTCTCCACTTCTACCCCTCTTCCTTCTTCCTCAAATCAAAGCATGATTTTTTTTTCTCTTCCTGCTCTTTTTGTTAGTGGTTCTTGAGCTAAAAACAGCTTTTCTATTTTCACCCCTTAGTTCTTCTAGCCATCCTTCTGATTATAGCAAGTCTTAGAAGGCTTCATTTTGCACACAGAGATCATGCTTTCTCTTCTGCCAGAACTTCTTAGACTCAGAGTGTATCCAAGCAACAGAAGAAAGTCATGAGCACAAAACCAGAACCCTGAGACTCAGTGCACAGCATAAAACTCCTTGTTAGTAACATGGTTCTTGGATATCTCCTGAGTCATCTTTACTACCCATCTTCCTGCCTTATAATGATAGATGCTCACAGCATCTGAAATCCCTCCAGCCTCCGTAGAAGCACAAGTGGTCCCAACAGGCATGCTTGTACCTGCAGTCAGCTGCAGGCTTCCCTTAACACACCTTGGTTTGAGAAGTGGGAGCTAAAAATATCCAAAGACAAACTGTCTCGGGTATCTCAGAGAATAAACTACTTTGCTCTGACCGAAAACATCAGTCGTATGTGATTTAATTGTAAAAACAGAATTATCAAGTTCATGACCTCTCAGGATGAACGAACGTCTATGACTGAGACAAGCATGGTTTATTTTTATAAGCTTCTCTTAGAAATTTCTTTTAGAATGATAAAAAATTAAAGACATCATTTAAAATGACAGCATGACCAAGGGTAGTCTCTGAGGCTCTGCTTAAGAGCTTCTATTACCACTTACCAGCTGTGTGACCTGCGCATGTCACCAGCCTACAGCCTTGACTTTCAACTGTGAAGTGGAGGAATACCATAAACTTCGTATGGGTCTGTAATGACCAACTCATAAACATAGTACTGAACGCACGCTATAAATTTGATGGGCTTAAGTTTATATATATAAATGAGATTGGGATTGTCTCACTAAGGACAGGCAGGGACGGCTTCTGAAGTCAGCATTCAGGTCCTGCATATGAGAACTACAGAACTGGCCTGTGAGCTTCTTTCTCTCCCTCCATCAAACTGTGACAACAGTTCGTAGCTTGTTATCACTCCTATCTTTCTGTCCCCACAGATAAGCCATGAAGCCCTTGGAACGAGGCCACCCATCATGACATCACTTGGTATAATTATTCTTTAGAAACTCGGTGTGAGGTGGAAGTATGCAGGGCCAGGACGGTCAGGAAACAGCTGAGCAGGCTCTGTCTCTCTGGCGCTGTCCTGTCTCTGCATGTTATTGTTCCAGGGTATGTACGGAGTGTTGGTTGCTATCTGTTCCTGCACACGGGCTGGGGAACTTTAACCTTTCTAAAAGATGGTGATGAAGATGCTTGTTGATGATGACCTCAGAGATCACCTCTCAATGGAACCACTAACCGCCCCCTGCCCCCCACCTCCATTACCTTGATTTTTTTATTATTTCCTAGTGATAAACTGTGTGTGGATATATTTCACTATGAATAACCTAGTAACCAAGCATCCGGAGCTCATGTTTATTCTCTTTAGCAGAAGCCCAGTTTTCAGCTGACCCTGTTCCCACTGGAGCCTGTGATACTGACTCAGAATGTACAAGGCCCCCAGAACAGAAGTTAAGTTTCATAAACAAAAGCGGCTGTAGGAATTGTACGCGGGAAAGAGCAATGAGAACAAAGCTCTCAGAGATGTTTACACCAGGCAGCTCTAAAGAGAAAGAGTTGCTGTGGACTTTTGGAGTTCAAAGAGTCTCTTGTACACAAGAGTGGGGATTCCTGTCTGAGCGGATCATGGCAGTGATTTTCTGGCCGCTGGCTGGTTGCCTAGTTGAGATATGGGCACCCTTAAGCCACAGAACCTTTTTGGGGAGTCCCTGGAGTGCTTGCTTCTTTTCCAGTGGACTCATGGGGTACAACTATGATTTACACAGAGAATGCATAAACAGTCCCTGGACAACACATCTATAGACAGTGTGCAGTGTCCCTGCAAGTGGTCCAACCCTTTCTGGTATTATCAAGCATGAGTTAATTCAGAACTTCAGCTGCTAGACTTCAAGAGTTAAGGTGCACCAGGGCCAGTGAGACGGGAGGAGCTATTGAAAGAGAGGCTTTCTTACCAGGACTTCCAGAATGAAGAGGGGCTATTTCAAGAGAGGGTTGGTAGGCCAATAGGTAGCGATGAGGGACTGTGGCCTTTATTTCTAGGCATACCTCCCTTTAAATCCTAGCTCCATTATTCACTGTGAAACTTTTCTAGATGCTTCCATTCCTAGATATATGGGGAGCTTCGTACAGCTGTTATTGGTGGCTTGTGATGAACTCAGCGCTTACTGTGGTTGACAAGTCTTTAAATCACTGCATTAGATTAGACCAGGGGCTATACCAGATTAAGGCTTTTCTTTATAGTTCAACCAATGTCAACAAAATCGCCTCACACATCGAAATGTACTTAATGACTAAATCCAGTAAAAATGAATTTCAACAATATATATTTATGATTTATAAGTGCATATAGAGTATTGTGATTAGTAACATCAAATTATTGTTTTCACATTTTAAATCTTTGCAAACCATATTCAAGGCTAGATAAGTAAAGAAGCATTTTAACTTATTTTCCCTTTGGAATTATTTTCTAATTTTTAATATATATTTGTATTCTTCTCTCATATTTTTCATCCTGACTGAAGTTTTCCCTGCCTTTTCTCATCCAATTCTTTTCACCCGTCTATTCTCCTACTCAGTTACACTCCTTCTCCACTTCCCTTTAGAAAAGGGCTATCAATCAAATATGGGGTATCAATCAACATGGCATATCAACCTGTAAGAAGACTCGGCACATGACTAAGAAAATAGAAGCAGTCTTTAAAAGTCTCCCAATCAAAAAAGCCTAGGGCCAGTTGGTTTTACCAAAGAATTCTATAAGACTCTCAAAGACGAGCTAACACCAATACTCCTCATTATTCCACAAAGCAGAAACAGAAGAAACATTTCCAAAATCATTCTATGAGGCCACAACCACCTGGATACCTAAACCACACAAATATTCAACAAATAAAGAGAATTATAGACCCTTATGAACATTGATGCAAAAATACTCAATATAATACTCACAGGCTGAATCCAAGATCACATCCACCATGATCAAGTAGGTTTCATCCCAGAGACGCACAGATTGTTCACCATACAAAAAGCCATCAATGTAATCCACCATATAAACAAATTGAAAGAAAAAAAACCCCACATGATTATCTCATTGGATGCTGAAAAAAGCCTTTGACAAAATCCAACACCCCTTCATGATAAAAGTCTTCCAGAGATCAGGGATACAAGGGACATACCTACATGTAATAAAGGCAATTTACAGCAAGCCCATAGCCAACATCAAATTAAATGGAGAGAAACTCAAAGCAATTCCACTAAAATCAGGAACAAGACAAGGTTATCCACTCTCTCCATATTCATTTGATATAGTCTATAGCGATAAGATAATTAAAGGAGACCAAGGGGATACAAACAGGAAAGCAAGAAGATAAAGCATCGCTATTAGCAGATGGTATGATAGTATACATAAATAATCCCAAAAATTCTACCAGGGAACTCCTACAGCTGATAACACCTTTAGCAAAGTGTCTGGATAAAAAATTAACTCAAAGGGCTGGAGAGATGACTCAGTGGTTAAGAGCACTGGCTTCTCTTCCAGAGGTCCTAGGTTCAATTCCCAGCAACTACATGGTGGCTCACAACCATCTAAAATGAGGTCTTAATGTCCTCTTCTGGCATGCAGGTATACATGAAGATAGAGCATTCACATGCATAAAATAAATAAGTAAATCTTTTAAAAAATTAACTCAAAAAAATCAGAAGCCCTCTCATAAGTAATGCTCATGGATTAGCATAGTAAAAACTGGCCATCGTACCAAAAGCAATCTACAGATTCAACGGAATCTCCATCAAAATTCCAACACAATTCTTCACAGACCTGAAAAGAACAATACTCAACTATATACAGAAAAAACAGAATGCCCAGGATAGCTAAAACATTCTTGTACAACAAAAGAACTTCCAGAAATATCACCATCCCTGATTTTAGGCTGTACTACAGAAAACAATAGTAATTAAAAGCCACATGGTATTTGCATAAAAACAGACAGGTTGTCAATGGAATTGATTCAAAGACCCAGACATAAATCCACATACCTATGGACACCTAGTTTTTTTTATAAAGAAGACAGAAGTATACGGTGGAAAATATGTATATTCTTTGAGAACTTCATATGGCATGCCTTAGTCATATTCACTCTTGCCCAACCCTAACTCTTCCTAGATCCACTCCTCCTTGGTTATCTGTCCAAATTTATTTCCTTTTTTTGTTTTTAACACATAAAAACAAATTTGTGCCCAAATGTTCTTGTATGTGTGGTCTGTCAATGGTGTGTGATGACTTCCAAGGCCTGTGCTCTGCGAGAAGACTGGGTCTCCATCTCCCAGAAGCTGACCCTTGACAATCTCCGCAGCTGCTGGTGGGATTTCATGCCAGAGTCATGACTCCTTCACAGGTCACAACCACTGTGAGTTTGTTTGCAGCTTCCCTGTTGTGTTTAGAAGATACTGGTCCTTATATGCATCCATGGCCATGCCTTGCACTCTTTCTGCCCACTGATCATTTCTGCCAAAATCATCCCTGAGCCTCTCTGGGGGTCAGGCTGGGGGCATGCAGTATTATATTCCATTCAGGACTGAGCCCTTGTTCTTTGCACCTTGGCAAGTTGGTGGGTCTCTGTGTCAATCATCTGTTGCAAACAGAAGCCTCTCAGGTAAGGGCTGAAAGGTATGTTGATCTGAAAAGGGGGGTACTGGATAGGGTAAGGAAGGCAGGTTTGGGGCATGTGTTCCTCAAGCAGGTGGTGGAGACAAGAATTATTATTATGTTTTTATTAGCTTAGTAACCAAATCATTTACCACGAATTAGAACACCATTGCTGATGGGAGTGCAAACTTATACAACCACTTTGGAAATGAATCTGTCACTATCTCAGAAAATTGGGAATAGTTCTACCTCAAAATCCAGCTATACCACTCCTGGACATATACCCAAAAGATGTTCCACCATACCAAGAGGACATTGGCTCAACTCTGTTCATAGCAGCTTTATTTGTAATAGTCAGGAGCTAGAAACAACCCAGATGTCCCTCGACCTAAGAACAGATACAGAAATTGTGGTACATTTGCACAATGGAATACTACTCAGCTATTAAAAACAAGGACATCATGAAATTCGTAAGTAAATAGATGGAACTAGAAAAGATCATCTTGAGTGATGTAACCCAGACCCAAAAAGTATGTACTCACTTATAAGCGGATTTTAGCCATATTGTACAGGATAAACTTACTACAGTGCACAGACCCCAAGATAAGTAACAAGGAGGGCCTAAGGGAGGATGCTTAAATCTTACTCAGAAGGAGAAATAGAGTAGACAGCAGGAAGTGGAGTGGTTGAAGAGGGGAACAGGGTAGGAGAGGGAGCGATGAGGAAAATGAAGGTGAGATCAGACCTGGGGAAAGTTGGGCCAGGAGGACAGAGGGCTTGCAGAGAGAAGAGAAACCATGGGCAGGGGCATCTCTGGGAGAAGCTGGTGACCTAGGACAGGGTGGGCTCATGGGAGGATATGGGGGTGACTCTAACCGAGGCTCCTGGTAGCAGAGATCAAGAAGACCAAATAGAATTCATTTACCTAACATCTTCTTTTATTTTATTGGGCACCATTACCTTCAGCGTATAATGTTAGAGCAAACGGGATCTAAAGCAAATCTCTCATCATCAGTTTGTCGTATTAGTTACTTGCTTCAAACTTCTAGTATTGGCAGGAGAGTGGCTTGCTAGCTGATGTGACTATAATTCATATTATCTGAATCAGATCCTTACTGTCCATTCAAAGGCCTGCGGGTTCCCACTGTTAGTTATGTGACCTGTACTCCCTCTCAGTTGTCACGGAAAATGTCCGTGTCTACTTAAAACCAACTGACCAAACAAAAAAGCTTCCTATCCTTGGCAAATCTACCTAGCTCCTTTGCCTCCATCACCATCAGAATGCAAACTCAAAATCCTCTGTCCCTTCCACCTTCTCCTGTATCACTTGTGCCCTGGCAGTTCCCTCAGGATGTCTCAGCTTGACCAGAATCCAGCTCACCTCCTTTCCTACTGCCCCCTCAGTCCCACTCCACCCAGCGTCTCATCTCAGGTCATGCCACGGCTATCAAATTCATGCACCTCTTCCACCTGCAAGCCCTTTACCAAACCCTCAGTGGTGCAGGCTAACCGTGGAGAGACAGGTACCCAGGTCTCCAATTTTTACTGTGTGTTTTGCTAGTTTTCACTTGAGTCGTACTGTTCTTTGCTTATTTTGTCTCTCCATCACTAGATGTGTAATTTAATATTAAATTATCTTTTTGTTGGCTGAATTTCTTCTTCTTACTGTTCCAGGCAATTTTCTTTGCTCTGATTTTTACTTTGTACGATGTTAAAACAGCATTCCGATTTCGTTCTCTTTTCACTATTTTTTTCAGAGTTTATCTTTTTTTTTAACTTTTTAACCTTCATATATTGTTATGTTAACGTAAATACCTTACAAGCGTCTTATAAGAGTTTTTTGTTTGTTTGTGTTTATAGATCCACTGTTCTAATCTTTTCTTTTTTTGCCTTAGGGTTCCAGGCTATTGACAGCTGATGTAAGTGTTGGCATCTTAGGCCATCTGCCTCTCATTTCTGTTGTTATGCTCCTTCCTCTGCCCCTTGTCCTGTTTTCTTTCTTCCGCCTGTGTTGTGGGTTACTTGAATTTGGAAGTTCATTCTACTTTCTCTAGAGTGGGTTTGAGTCTCTGTGTCAAGTTTTCGGTGGTTGTTCTAGGGCTTTAGTCCTATACGTGACAGCCACTGCTGTCAATGTCCTACTCTGTTTGGAGTAGGACACAGAAATAATAGCTCCCTTTAAGCCCTTTCATGTTGATACTATCATTCAACGTTTGGGTCATCGAAAGTTCAGAGAGAGCATTGCCACAGTGCCAAAGAACGACATATTTTATGAGCAAATGGCTTTGCCTCTCACCATTTTTCCCCTTCAGTGGGACTACGGTGGATTCCATGGTAGAGGCTGCCCAGGAGAACCTGACACCACAGGATTTAAGTGTTGTGCTCAGGAAAGGTGAGTCCAATCTGTCCAAAGGAAGTACTATTCTTTGGCCATTGCCATTCCATCGATTGCTTTTCCATACTGAAAACAAGAATCCCTTATACCCGTGAGTGTTAATAGAGTAGATTAACAACATGTTTTAGGTTTGATGCATGCAGTTTCTGAAGAACTTTATTTTCATGTAGTTCTGAAGTTCTGGGCTGGGGAGGGTAGCAGACAGGAAAGAGTTTACAGTGTAAACATAAGGAGCTGAGCATCTGTGTAAGAGCAGGCAAGGTGGCATTGCCTGCAACCCCAGCACTAGGGACGTGGGACAGGGCATCTATGTAAAAACACACAAGGTGCCTTTGCCTGCAGGCCCAGCACTGGGCAGGTGGGACAGGAAGATCCCTGGAGCTTATTGGACAGCTAGTTTATCAGAATTGATGAGCTCCAGGTTCAACAACCCCTTCTCTCTAAAAGCTGGATAGAGATAAAGGAAGCCACTTAACATGGACCTCAGAACATTGACTCTCTCATATGCATACTCACACACACACACATGTTCACATGTACAACTGATCCAGTTTAGAGACCTTTTCTTTGACTCGTCTCACTAGGGAGTATAATGGAAGTTTTGGTTACTTTGTATGTTATGTAAATATGCTTTTGTTTTAATCTCAAGTGTGGGATTTTAGTTGGGTTATAATTTGTTTACACCTGATAATTGTCTTGTGCAAAACATGGCTTTTTCCAGCTTCCACATGCGGCGTGGAGAGGGCCATGGTCTATGACTCTGAGAGTAGAAATATGAGAGCTGAGAAAGAAAAGGAATGGTATTGGGCGTTGGCGTGTGGTGTGTAGCAGAGACCAGAGATGGTGTGGCAGTTTGGAGCAGATGGAGAGAAATGCTTCTGGGCACAACGGCGTGGAGGAGCCTGCTAGCTGAGTCTGTGGCTGAGATTGGTATTGAGCCCTAAAAGAACCACTTGATCCTAAACAGCTGGGAGAAGTAAAGGGTCTGCAGCCCCCTCTCCCCACTAACTTTCTCTCTCTCCTACTTAAGGTTGGGGGGTTGATAGGAGGGAGGTAGAGGCCTAAACACCCCAAATAAAGGAAAATTTTTAAAAAGAGTGCTACAAGCTCATAGACTTGCTGAGGATCTAATGAAGGTGTAAATCAAGACCCTGCAACAACCCAGTTTCTTCCATTTCTCTCATTAATGCTATTTCTACGGGTCAATGCAGAAACCCCCATATCTGAATGGGATGGAAAAATGGCCTCAGTCCTTTAATCTATTCCTAGCAGGTCACTGTCATTATCTGCAATCACTTCTATGTATAATTTGAGGGCTTATTTTTGCATTTCAAAAACTACCCCTAATTATGAGCTATTTGCAAATAGCAGATTCTCAGTCATCCCTGTGACGAAAGAGGACCTTGCTCTTTACCATCCCTATATTCATTCTCCTTCACTCCAAATATCCTAATTTAGCAACCGGTCAAGTTCAAACATTTACCTGTGTTTTCGGCCTCCACACAGCATTCTCTGTGTCAATTCACCCATGCGCTACTTCCTTGTCCTTTGGCAAAAATCAGGGGGAAATCATGATCTGGAGACAACCTTAAATGCTTTTGGTTATTATGTTTTAAAATGTTCAGTAATGCTCACATAAAGGCTATCTTTTCAAGTGAATAGCTTCCCAGGAAACAATCTTTCTTTCACATGCAGCAAATATGCCAAGCTATCTGGTGACTGACGTAGAAGCATGATAATAATAAATAAAAAAAAATTTTAAAGTTGTTCCAATAAATCTTTGGCACATTCACTTTTCACAGAGTAAAAGAAAAGTTCTGTGAAAGAACAATCACTCCAGAAAGCCAAGGAATGTTCAATTAGAGCAGAAGAGTCCATGATTTTCAAAATGTATTTAATGATTCATCATGTTATTGCCAAAAATTATTCTGGATGTTCTATAGAGGCCCCGGGGTTTTCTATTTCTTAGTGTGTCAGTTAACATAATCCTGGCTGGAGTAGCAGACTATGTCTGCTGACAAATTCCGGGAAAAGGTTAAACCGTGTTCCTGTCATTAAGCTAGGATTACAGAAACAAGAATTTACAAATCAGAAGAAAACCAACTGCATTTTCACACTTGAAGTTACATTGAGTTGCTGAGATTAGCTCGTGCAAAAACAAACAAAAACCAAACAAGCAGACTAAAATTTAAATCTTCACTCAATTTTATTTTTGTTGCCATTTGGTGACCACGCAAGAATGAGGACATTTTTCTTCATATTAGCATCCATTATTTAACGTTCCCATGTAAAATGCATTCCATAAAATATATTTTTTTTTCTGTCACCTGCAGTTTTTTCCCCTCTGTTTTCAGCAAGTTTTAAAAGACTAGCATACTTGGAAATATTAGGAAGAATGTTCATAGTATGGTATTAACTGATGATTTTGGAAAAGTAATCCATCAGAACACACAAAAAGATTTTTATCAACAATATTATTGTGAAAACATTCATTTAAGAGCTCTGTATTCACTGCAGCTTTTTCTGTTAAGAACTATGGAGCTGAGTGGGGGGCACACACCTTTAATTCCAGCACTCGGGAGGCAGAGGCAGAGCTGTGAGTTTGGGGCCAGCCTGGTCTACAGATTGAGTTCCAGGACAGCTAAGGCTTCACAGGGAAACCCTGTCCCAAAAACCAAAACAAACTAACCAACCAAAGTAACTAAACCAAAGAAATCTGGTTCTCGTGCTGAAAACAAACAAGTAAGCAGGGTGTGGGAGATACAGAGTAATCACACACAAGCATGCAGCCCAAGCTGCGCCTCAGAACTCCTATTAAAAATCACAGCGGTTCAAGCTTTTATGCTTATATAGTATAGACTCATAATCCCAGTACTGCCAAGATGGGGGTGAGCAGACCTCTGGGTCTCCATGACCCCAGATAGCCTACCTGGTAAACTGCAGTCTAATAAATCCCTGTCTCAACAAGAAATGTAGACAGTTTCCGGGAAAAGACACCTAAGTTTGACCTCTGGCTTCTATACCCACGTGCGCAGGCCCTCGCACCCACACCCACACCCCAAATATATAAACAAACAAACTCCACTATGGATCCTAGTTCTTTTCTGCCTCCTTGCATTTGTTCTGATATTTGTGGTTCTCATGATTCTGGTTTTTGCCCATGTCAGTGACACCCTCATGAGCAATCTCATCCCATTTTTACTTTTACTCTCTACAAGTGACATAGCAATATGTAGATTAAAATAGTACAACGATTAAGAACACAGGGTCTGGCCATGAACATGGGGTCCTTAAGTTCAAATCCTCTATCTTCCACTCACGAATGCCACATGGTTTTCCATTTTCTGATCTGTAAACTGCAGGGAGCAGTAACATCCAGACGGCATAAGTGTGAAGTCTGGATGTCTTAGTGCACTGTGCATTTCCATGACACATTCAGTGTGCTCGCCAAGGCATGCAGAGCAGTGAGCCAGTCTGGGGTGGTTCGCACTTCACCATGACCTCTGGGAACTGAACTTCTTCAGGCTTCACCGGAGCCTTCTGAGGTGGGTGTTAAAGAGGTGAACTATGGCTTCATGGAGCAGAATATCTGAGGCCAAGACTCGGGAACTGCACTCCAGCAGATGTCCACACACTCTGAGAGTATCCCAAAGTGATGCTCACTTTTCTAGACCTGTATCTATTGTGTATGTCCTCTCTGCTAGACTGGTCTTCAGGCACCTAGAGCTAAACATGCTCCAGATTTGTCTCAACATGTCCTTCATAAGACCTTCCTTCTCAGTTGTCACCATCACCCCCGCCACTGCCTCAGCACCACCACCTCCTCCTCTTTCTCATCATCATCTCGTCACCATCATTGTCACCATCATCGCCATCATCATCACTGTCATCACCACCAACACCAACACCATCTCCACTACCACCAGCATCTGCCCCATGGCTCCTGAGGACATCCTGGAGTTATGGCGTTATCTGACATTAGTCAATCCCACATTGCATTCCATGATTTCCACAGATCCCAAATATAGCCTTCTTCCCTCTAATCCTGCTACCATGAATTGTATTCATTTGTTCAACAACTATTTATTGTAGAAAGAGGGGATATAGACAGACAGACATCAAGATGCCAACCTAAGTTACTCGGGCATGTATGTTTGCCCAGCTTGTAACAACCGGCTCTGACTGGCTCTCTGTGCCCCTGCTCTTCAGACATTTTAAACAATGCTTCCTGTTGCTAACCAAAAGGAAATCTAACCACCCTAGCCTTGTGCTCAAAACCCCGTGTCTTCTAAAATAAGGTCAGTATTCTCCTCTAACCTGTGTTCTGTGATGACAAAATATCTGAAGCTGGTATTTTGAAACAAGAAGGTCATTTAGCTCATAGTTTTTTGTTTGTTTGTTTGTTTGTTTGTTGCAGAATGAAAGTTCTAGGCCAAGTTTCCCCCATTAGTTTTGCTTTTGGACTGCCTCGCACAATCACATCAGAGCAGAAGACATCCTGGTGAGCACATTATGAAGGGGAACATTGTGCTATACGACAACAGGATTACTTCTACCACCAAGACGGGCAAGGTCCTATGGCAGCTACCCTAATACTTTCTACGGAAAGAACCTCCAGTGACCTACTCACCTCCCACTGGGCCCCATCTCTGAAAGGTTTCACCATCTTGCAGTGTTGCCACACTAAAGCCTCAGCCTCAACACACAACTGACCCCAAAGCACCCATCGAATGTCAAATAGAACCTTTGCCCAGAAGAGGTGAACCTTTGCCCAGAAGAGGTGAACCTTTGCCAGTGGGGGCGCACGACCCCCACTGCGCTCCCCATCACTCCCTCCACTCCTGAATTTGTTTCAAGAACACTGATATTTATGGGTTCCTTTAACACACCACGACTGTGTCGCTGTAACCCCACACGCTTTTACTTTCCACTTGTTCCATGTATGTGTGCAGGGTCTTCTGCAGGCAGGCAAGTCCAGATGGAGGGCTTTGAGCCTGCGGGTGCAGGGCAGGAGAGCTTCCTGCTTCCTGCATTTAACTACTTAACCTTAATGAGCCTTTGGGATTCATCTTCCTCAGGCAATCCTTATGCCCTGAAAGGATGGCTTCTACTCACTGTGTTGTACTAGAGTTATTACTTGAGTCTCTGTCTTTCTGGTCAGTTGGAAAATGTTTTATGTGTGGAAACATTCCTCCATTATCCTTGAATTCCTAGCAGAGAGGCTGCGGGGCTAGATGTGTGTTCCTTCCGTTTCCCCTTTAGCTTTTTCCTTCTTCATGGGAACACATCCAGTCTGTCTAGCACACGCCTTCATTCTCACTGTTACCCAAAGAGGTAACAGCTAGGCCATTCCACAAACCTTGTGTGCACTACACAAGTGAAATTCACTCCAGAAGGAACGCGCGAGGAGGAGTGCAGCAGCTTAGGGAGAGGCCTGGGGCATTTGGGTGAATGGTTTCCTACTGAAATGCCCATGGATGGAGCTGCTTCTTGGGCAGGCATGTTTCCTTTTCCTCACAGGGCAAGCCCAGGTGAAGCAAGATAAAGCACAGGACCCCAGGAAAGGATTCTGGTTGCCAGGGTTTAAAGGCAGGACAGATCCTGAGCTGGGCACAGAACAAGTCCCTCTATACAACTGGTGTTCAATACATGTAATCGAAACAGAGCCCACATCAGATAGATCACCTTCTGAATGCTGCGACAGACTCCTGGGTTGTCAATGAGATGGATGACAGGAAATTTTGAGGATTCTTTTTAGCTGGTAAATTAGCACCAGTTTAGACTTGGGACTTTAATGGAGTCACCTGACCTGCAGTGCGAGGTGCATGGGATAAAGCGGAACTGTGGGCTCAAGAAGAGCTGGGCTCTTCCTGTTGCCCACAGCCCACCCATGCCTACTCAGAGTGTGTTTAAATGTTAAACTCTTGTTTCATAATTCAGGGAGGGTCGAGAGGGAGGAAAGTAAAGATACTGACTTAGTCAGATTTGATTTTTTTTTTTTTTTTGCCTGAACTGTGTGGCCAAAAATATAAAAGTCCTTTAAAATGCTGGGATTTAAAGTTTTGGGTTGTCTAAAGAGAGGCTAATTTTGTGGCATACAATTTTAATAACATTCAAGAGGCTGAGACAGGGGGATTTTCTCAGTAGATAACCTGTCTGGGGTGTGTAGGGAAACAAAGCCTCAAATTAAACAACAACAACAAAACTAAAGAGAAGTAGATTTTTCTTTATTGGAGAACAGTGAAATATGACCCTTAGGGTTTTAATGTCAGTTTCTGCTCTCTCAGGCGAACGCTTCTTTGAAAAAACTCTGCCTTTCCATTAAAACAACAACAAAAAAGCATGGACTAACGGTATCCACCACACCGTTTGCTAGCTCTAAACAAGCCAGC
Organism: Pachyuromys duprasi; assembly: GCA_028658305.1. Classification (NCBI taxonomy): domain Eukaryota; kingdom Metazoa; phylum Chordata; class Mammalia; order Rodentia; family Muridae; genus Pachyuromys; species Pachyuromys duprasi. Next base: position 8,330,513 of record CM053767.1, read on the forward strand.
AAATATAGATTCCTAGATGATCCCTGGTGGGTCTTGATCTCTGGCAAGGACTGAGAGAGTCTCTTTTTCATTTGCCGCTGGGCTTCAAGCAAGAGGAGCAAAGCTCAGGTAGGCCGTAGGCTCAGGCAGGGCGGAGAACAGCACTGATGGCCTGCAATGCTTCAAACGCTGGATTAGCAGACACAGTATTGACCGTTCTAAAACAATAAATAGATGGATAGATAGATAGAAAGATAGACAGACAGATAAAAAGCGTGTGTCTCCATGTGCACACATCTCTGGGAGAAGCGGGGTAGAGTACACATCCCCACGTGGTAGCATGGAGCCCACCGGAGAATGCCAGCCCATCTGCTGTGTCACTCCCTGCCTCCTGTCCTTGCTGCAGCTCCTTCACTGACAGACACTGGAGCCAAGCTGCCATCCCAGCCTTGACCACCTCACCTCAGCAATAGGGCTATCGGCCTATGAATGGCCATGCCTGGCCATTCCCAGCTGGATTCTGGGAATTGGAATCAAATCCCTCAGGCTTGTATAGCAAGTGCTTTGTATCTACTGAGTAACTGTGTCAGCCCCTGGACCGTTAACAGACCACCAAACGAAACACAGCACACAATGCTGTCACCAATGACAATTCACTCCTACCTGCCTTTTTCAGAATCCTGTACCTGACAGGACCATAGCAGGGCGCTAGGTGTCAAGCAAAGGAGCTTTCTTGATAAGACTGGTAATTAAGTCTTGCAGGCCAAAGCGCCCCTAAAATGTTAGTGTGATTTTAAACTGTATGTAGAATACCCTTCTAATGTGTAAGGCAAAGTCTAGGTTTGGTATTTAAGGCAAAAGGTTGGTATTCCAGTTTGCCTTGTGTGGTAAGGTGTATCCTAAAACCAGGATGTGTTGACGAAATAGAAACTTACAATATAAAGTAGAAAGTAGACAAATTGGAAAGAATGGCTCATGTGAAAGTGGACGGTCATTCCTATGGCATGGAAGACTCCACACCTGGAAAAGTCCAGAAATAAAATGGACATCTCCAGAGGAACCAGACTCTGCTAGGAGGGGCAGCCGAGGCTGGGGGTGGGCTTGGATACTTTACTTATGTCACTTTAAAATTTCTGTGGCTTGAGCCTCACATGAAAATCATAAAAGCTTCAAACTGGCACCAACCACGTCCCTGTTGTGTTCCTTCCTTAAAGGGAAATAAAACCGTCAGTCATGGCATCCTGAGCAGGACGGGATGTGCACGATATTCGGCAATTATTTTATGAATCTTTGGGATTTTGCCCAAGTGAATCAAGTAGTCAAGTAGTGGATCTCAACAGAAAATAAGTTTCTTCTCTTGCATTGTAGTCAGAGGAGGTAGAAGCCACCATCACCAGGAGAGAATTGGGAGCCAAACGCATCTGAGGTGCATTTCACTCACAAATCCTGTGGTTAAGCCTCAAGAGGGTCAAGAGGGGAGAGAACCATCCCTGCCTCTGAAATGCAACTAGATAGATAGATAGATAGATAGATAGATAGATAGATAGATAGATAGATAGATAGATAATCAAAGGCTATGCTAAACACTTGGCATGTTACAACGGCATACAGCTCATTTCTGCTTTTCAGTTTTTCAAAATTACTTAGCATTTTCTGGGTTTGTTTGTAGCCTTTCTTTTGGTAAGAGAGAGAGTGGTCTTATTCACACTTTGACACTGACATGTAGCAACAAGCAGCCTTGATAAAATGAATCAGTAAGACATTTTTGGAAACAGGTTGCAGAAGCAAGAAGACTCACAGCCTTGCGCTCAGCTCCTGACACAAGGGAGTGATTCATTCCCACATGCAGATGTGGCCCCTGCTGCAGTCAGTGGCGGCCTCGGAGGGTAAGGGCATCTTTCCCGTTCCCTTCAATGGCTTTTTTTTTTTTTTGCAACTGTTCATTTTGGCTGTTGGTGTCTCCCCAGCTGGGACTGGACATTCATGTTAGCGAGAACTGAACGTCTCAGCTCCCGTGTGTGAGCCCCATTGTGGGATGGGAGTTGCTGTGTAGGGTGCTGTACCATTGCTGTTTATTGCTGTTTGGGTGACAGGAAGAAACCTGGTACTTTTGTTCTGTTCAAACACTCATCCTATTCATGGGTGCTGTTTATATCAGAGGAAAATGTTCTTGCAGAGAGACCAATAATTTAGAAAATACTTGAATGGGAGTTTGAATGTTTTCTGTTGGTGTCTTTATTTGTACTCCCTACTGCTGAATACAATGCAAGTCTGTCTTGAAGTGTTCTTTTTCACGGGTTTGGTTTTGCAAGCCAAATCTTGTTCCCTGTGCACAAATAAAACCACTATCACAAGACACAAAGGCTGCAACATATAATTCTCAGTCCCAGCTTCTTGGATAATAGGATGAACTGTAATAACAAAAAACACTTGTGCCCATTTGCAGCTTCATTTTTAAAGACGATCAATAAATAAAATCAAATAAACCATGAGGAGCCATTACAGAAGTATTAAAAAGCACTCATTATTCCCAAACATGTGCAAGTTCTTCAAGTGAGAGAACAGAGTTGAGACTTGGATGCGGAGAAGCTCCTGCACGGCTGAGGGTCATCAACTCTTGTTTATGATTAAACCACTGCTATGGAGGAGGAGGTGATTCTTTGAGGTGTCACTTTTGGCAAACAGTGGGCCCCCTGAATCCTGCTGGTTTTTCAGCATCAGCACTAAAGGATGCAATCCTTCTGGACTTTCACCATTATGAGCTGAAGTGCGTTTGTCCGAATTCTCAACACAATGCCTTTGGCTCTCAGATACAGCCAAGGCCCTCTAGGGGGCACAGAGGTCATGCAATTGCTTCTGGTACATACGAAGCTATGATACCCCTGACACCATTCAAGGCCCTTTAAGATGCCTCTCACCCTTGCTTCCTCGGAGGAGGTATAGCGTGCTGAAAACTGGAAAAATATGAGGACCATCAGGCTCTTCTTCCATGAGAACAGCCCAGCAGGGCATGGAGAGAAATTCTGCTCACCAGATTTTACACATGTACACTATTTTTCCGTTTATTTTTATGCTGATGAAGATGAAATTTAGGTCTTAAGATTACTCTGGAGATGGGACCCTGCTCTTGAGCAGTGGTTGGATTTCACCTCACAGTGTAACCCAGGCTGGCCTTGAACTCAGAGCTCATCCTCCTGCCTCAGCCTTTCCAATGCTGGGATTATTGTTACGGTCTCCCTCACCCCCCATACACTATTTAAAATTTTTGGCTTTTTGAGACAAAGTTTCTCTGTGTAGCTCTGGATGTCCTGGAACTCACTGTGTAGATGAGGGTGGCCTCCAACTCAGAAATCCACCTGCCTCTGCCTCCTGAGTGCTGGGATGAAAGGTGTGTGGCACCATCACCCCATGATGGCTGGGAATATTAACATGTTTCATCAATGTCATAGCCTGGTTATTATGTTTCCCCAGTACTGGGGTTGAACCTAGAGCCTTGTAAAAAGCTAGACAAGAGACCTAACAATAAACTACATCACAGTCCACATGGAAATACTTTAAAAATGTCTCAGGCAAGTAATCCTTATAATCCTCTCTATATTCATGCCCAGAAGGAGCCTGTAGATCCACAATCCTAGATGTAATCACAATTAACTGGAAATTGTAATTCCTTTCTATGGGCTCAAAACACAAAAGTGACACATCTAACTTGTTCATGAATCTAGTATTTTCTTTTAAAAATCTGTTTTTATGTCTCACCTATTTTCAAGGTTAGCACAGTCTAAATTTTTACTACATAAAGTACAAATTCCTCTCAACTTTAGTAAAAACCATGACTTTGAAACTTCCCTAAGAATGAAGGAATTTCGGAAATCAGCACATATTTATGATATCTATAGAAAGCACTCTTCCTTTGACTACATTTGTACTTTATATCTATCTATCTGTCTGTCAATCTACCTACCTATCTATATTTTTATATACCACTGTATATATCTTTTTAATGGGGAGAGGGGCTCATGAGTGTGGACACACATATGGAGGTTAGAGCATGACCTTGGGTGTCTGTCCTTGCTTTCCAGGTGCCTGGGGCAAAGTCATTTCTTGTTGTTCAGTGCTGGCCACGATAGCTGGCCCACAGGCTTCTGGGAATCCTCATGTCTCTACTTCCCATCATGCCCTGAGAGCACTAGGATTGCTGATGCATGCTACTGCACCTGGCTTCTCTGTGGGTTCTGGGGATTCACTCTCTGGTCCTTACCCTTTCATGACAAGTGTTTTGCCCACCTGGGCCTGTCCTCCTAGCCTATGATTGTATTTCCTATGAATGCTCTGTCTTCTTGAAGTATAGGGTTGGGGAATTAATTCCACACTTAATGTGGATTCACTAAGATGTTTTATAATTTCCTTTTTCCTTGTTATGTTTTAGTTTGATAGTTTCATACATATATACAATGTATTATGATTTTCCTCAAGCATTAAAAAAAAGACACAATGACTCATTGTTGGCTCTCATCTTTGGGGGAAAGAATTACACTGTGTTACATAAAATGAAAAGATTAATTGCTACTCATATAATGTTGAAGCCACGGACCCTCTTTACATTCGTGAGCCAGAAAAATCAGTCCACTCACTCTCTTCCACTGCAGAGGAAATCAAGTAGGAAGCAAGGACCTATTGTCTACAGGTGTGAAGCATTGTCCCTTGCTGCAGGGTGCAGCTGGGGCCCTTTGGAAGATTTTTCAGAGAATCAGGCCTACATGCTCTTTCTCTACGCTTCTATGGGCCGAGTCATTGCCTTCCCTTGCACATTCATTAAGAATTTGTTGAGCATTTTCTACAAACCTAGCATTGTACTGAGCATCGAGGCAAAAGCCTGGTTGTGAAATGAGATGAGGAGGGAGAGAAATCTAAATAATTATGAAAAATAAGCTCTGCAATAGAAGTGCAGCCTAGGAACCAAGTAGGAATTCTGCCTAGAGCCTAAGAGAAGTTTTCTTTTCTTTTTCTTTCTTTTTTGTTCTTTTTGTTTGTTTGTTTGTTTGTTTTTGTTTGGGGGAACAAACAAAAGTGGTCTTTATAAAACAGCAGGGAGAGGGAGGGTGGTGAGAACTGAACATACTGTAACTTGTTAGAATACACTGGCCATCTATCTATGTTAGCACAGTCTATAAAATGTCTAGGCTGCTCTGCACCCTGACCTCTCTAGCCCCTCTTACCTAGAAGCTTTCCTCTTACTCTACTCTCAGAGAGCTTCTTTGAGGTGTGGTTGGCAGGCTGCCTAGTATATTTAAAGAAACAGTACATTAAAAACTACAATTCAGCTTTGAGTGAATTAATTCTTTTTTGCTAAGGTCCCTCTCCATTCATTCTAGTGAGGGTTTTTTATGCCAGTGATTACCTAAAGCCTGGATAAATGAACTCTGAAGTAGTCTGCCTCCTTGACGCCTATAGAGAACTGAACTAGTTTAACAACCAGTGTTCTCATCTAGACAAGCTGAAAGAGGGACAAAGTGGAATGACCTGAAGACAGACTTCACCCCACACCACTGAGCAGTCAGTGGCTATGAAATTGTCAAAAATCTCAATAATAAAACATATTTCATGACACAAACAAGCCCAGAAATTTGGGATCATGGGATCAGGATATTTATAGTTTCCTATCTCCCTTTCTCAGTATCCTCTGAAATACAAGCTACACAAATGGTCTCATAGCTGTCGACATTTTTCAGATGCTATGTAAAGAACAGGCATATCAGGAATCAAAAAAAACCACAAAATTCATGTGTATCTTAATGAGAATTTTCATTTCATTCCCTTTATATATTTTGAGCTGTAGTAAGCAGAGATTTTTCTCCCAAATGCCACAAATACATCTATTTCTTAAGATTAAAAAAAGAAAGAGAGAAAAAGAAAAAAACAAAGCACATATTCTGAAGCAGATGAACCACACAGGAAGCTAATGACTCAGCACTTCTGACACTTATTGTGGGCTGAGTTGGTGTTAGTTCCTGGAATGGGCAAAGGTTTAGTTGGATCTCAGTCTCTCCAAAATGATCCCCCAACGTCTTTAGTTACATCGTGATGGCGCCCCCACCACTGTGCCCCAAATACCCAACACTCTGCCAAATCCCTATTAAATAACACATTGGAGGTAAACACATTTGATACCCCCAAACATCGTGTGCATATTTTTTTCCACTGGTGTAGCTTGATTTATTTCTTGACATTTTCTCTTTTTCGTAGGTTCTTTTGCTCACATGCAGCTAAGTCTGAACGAAAACAACACCCCTTTGCTGCCAGAGCTTTGTAGTGAAGGCGTCTAAAAAGAACAAACACGCTCCATTTACCACGCATGCGATCCACGGCAGATCTAAGCAGCTGCGGATACCAGGCTAGCCCTCTCAACTGTTATTCTGTGTGAAGCACACTGAGCCTCTTCCCTTTCGACTGCAATTCTTAAAATTTGTGCTCTAAAGCCTCCTTCTCCGTGAACCTGGTGCCTAAGAATAAAAGTTGCCTCATCTTAATCAAGAGCCTGCAGGCTGAAGAAGACCTCTGGGCTCAGAGGGCAGATTTGAGGCCACCCACTCTTCCTCCCACAACAAGAGGCTTAGGAGCATTCATTAATCACACTGATTTATTCCCATGATCCCAAATCTCTGGGCTTGTTTTTGTCTTGAAAAAAATATATATATATATTACTATATATTACTATAAATAAATAAATATATATATATATATTTAAACTTTTGACAGTTTCATGCCTGTATATAGTACATCATGATAATGTTCGCCCACTTTGGTCTTTCTACGCCTCCTGGCCTACTTTTTCCACACCAGGCCCCGTCTTACCTTCATGGCCTCTTGTGTGTGCCTTCTTAGGAAGGCAGCCTCAGCTGCGTGTTACTGCAGCCACGTCACCCAAACGACAGCTCTTCACAGCACTCGCTCCTGCCCTTGGACTCCTACAGTCTCTCTGCCCTATCATCTGTACTGTTCCCCGGGCCTCGGTAGAGGTGATACACACTGCCCCAGGTAGGACCAAGCACGCCCCAGTCACTCTCGGTGTTTTGACTAGTTATGAAGCCTCTGTATTCACTCTTAATGAAAAAGAACACAAAAACAAAACAAACAAACAAAAACCAAACCCCAAAACAAAAAACTTCCCCGACAGCGGCACCAGCCCTCAGTCTACAAGTCTACAGAAATACAGTATTAGAAGGCAGTTTGGCTGTTGTGTGCATTTAACATAATGCTGGCAGCAAACTCTCCCTTTGACCTGTGAGTTTTCTAGTGATACGGTTCTGATCAAGTTTACAGTATGAGATATGAGTTTTTCCAGCGGAACAGGCCAGAAATCCAATCAGGAAGGAGTTGGCTTAAGAGCCAAAGACAACCTGGAAGCCCCACCTGCTCAAAGGCAGGGTAACTTCCTGGAATGCTGGGAGTTGTAGTTCATAGGAAATAACAAAGCCATATGGAAAATATGGTGGCCTTATACTTTTGACTTTAAAAGCCCCTACAACAGGTGACTTGTTGCCACTCTCTGGGATTCCAGAGAGTAGACCAGTTCAGTGTCCATCCTGGTCAGTATTTTATTAAAGTTTGCTTCAAATATGGCTCAAAATTGTGGAACTGGTTTTTCTCTCGTGAATCTCAGGATTAACATTGGTTACTCTTAAACAGTCATGTCACTGTTATACCAGTGGGCATGTCTTGCCTGAAAGGTCAGTCTTGACACACCCTGCTTAGTTTTTATTATGAAAAAAAAAAAAAAAGGAAATGGAAAAACATGCTATTGTTAAACTGTTAACAAGTTTTAATTTTGTTTCTAGTAATATCTGAAAAGGCACCTCATTCCTACTTCTACTCACCCGTTCTCTATTTGACAAGGACCATCCGTCCATTTTTACTCAAAAAACTTCCATGGCTGATCTGACCTGGAGTAGTGAGTGAGTAAGTGAGTACAGGTCACCAAAATCAAGAACACTGAAAATAAGGGGCCTGCTTGGGACCAGAAGCTTAGAACACAGTACCCCACGGTAAGTTGTTCATAAGTTGTTCACGATAAGTTGTTAGATAAGTGAATTCTAATCAGGGCAAGACCAAAGACCTAATTAACATCACAAAAAGTTTAGAGTTGCCCAAAGGTACTTCATACTTTTTAGCTATTCCCACAGCTTATCACTGACTACTACACTGAATAATGAGTCCAATAAAGAGAACATATGGTTCAATCAATGACAATTATATCTACTTTCTGTGTGTGGTCTTGGAAAGCAAAGTACAAGATTCTGCCAGTAGCAGGCCATTTCCTGCCCAGTGTGTCAAACGTCCAAGTGAGATTTTTGTTGTTTCTCTGGATAAAAGATCATGAGTTTGGTCCAAGAGTGAAATCAACTTTGGGAAGATGTTCCAAGAGATGGCTACATTGCAGATATGCAATGCTCTGCATCACACAGTAAGACTGTCAAAATCTACAGTGTTGTACAAACAGCACTTCCTATCATGCTACCAATGGCCAACAGCTTCTCTGCTTTAGTTATACTCTGCCTGAATCATGGTAACAGCAGTACAGATGCTGCTAAAAATAAACAAGTTTGTACTATGTATAATGGGAAGGTGTTAGGTATCAATGTTGGGTATAAGGGCTCAGAGAAGGGAATCTTCCCCAATAAAGTCAGTTACACATATGGGAAAACTACCTAATAAATGTTCAAATCTTTGTTTTGAGTAATATTTAACTTTAGAGGGTCTGTCTTCCAGAAAAAAATGTATTATCCATGGACTGCCTACCTGGCCGTCACAGTGACAGCCTCTACTGATGATTGTGGGGAGTCAATGTAGTCCTGAGTAAATACGTGTTGATGACATGGGCACAGCAATGCCAAAGACCCCAATGCCGTCCCCTAATGAGAAGATGTATATTGGTAGTTCCCTCCTCCCAGGAGAAAGACACCTAACATTGCTTCCCTAGCTAACCCACCTCTTCATTACACTATATATAATACATGTGCTGAATTTATAGTTGCTGGCTCATATTTATCAAAGTGCACAGCTGTTCGCGTGACCCCAGATTTTCTGTCATTCCTGTCAATCTCAAAGCTGTGCTGGTCAATATCAGCAATTATATCACCTCTGCTAATGAGATCGTCAAAGGTGTACTCAAAGGAATAACTCTGGAATAGTTTGTGTCTCACAAAACGAGATAGTACCAAAAATCTTCAATGCCAACGAGTCTTAAAAGCAATATTAAAATTATTAAATTTTCATAAAGAAGCAAGGAGAAACTAGTGTTGTACTTGAGACATTCTAAGACAGAAACTATCCTGATTAAAATTGTTTATGGACATGCTGCATAGAAAATTCTATAATATATTACTCAAGTCACGTATGAAATGTATGTCTTAACCTTGGTCTCAACCTCTACTGCATTATTTATATGTGAATATAACAAAAACAGACTAGCATAACGATTTTTCTGAAAGTTTTATTTATGTATTATTTATACAGCATTCTGCCTGCATGTGTACCTGTGCACCAGATCTCACTACAGATGGTTATGAGCCACCATGTGGATGCTGGAATTTGAACTCAGGACCTTTAGAAAGAACAGCCAGTGTTCTTAACTTCTAAGGCATCTCTCCAGCCCTAGAATAATGATTTGAGATAAATGCATGAAGTAAAATAAGTAGTTGACAAAAGTCTTCAATAAAAGAAAATCTACTGAGTGTTCTAACTTTCTTTTTCTTAGAGTACCAGGGGCCCTGAGAACTGGGAATGTTACCAATAATCAATGATGTTAAATGAAAAGGTTGAGGTACCACAGTGTATTAGCCTTTCCCAGCACAAAGGAATCCAAGTGGATGGAATAGCTCACCGAACACAGAGAGCTTTGAAATTCAATTTCCTTTCAAATCCAGTGAGACTCTGTCCATAATATCTAGATGAAAAGTTGAAAAACAAGTCACTTCTTTGAAATGATTCAGCTACTGAATACCAAATATCTTCACTGAGTATGTAGATAGAGACTAGAATCCTGCCAGTGAGTCAGAGGCCACTTCTTGAACTTCTAAAGTGTACTCCTTATTCTAGATGACTGAATAGAAAAGAGGATCTCACTGCTTACGCTGTGTCGGGGACAGAGATCTATAAACAACTAGCTTTATCTATCATAGCTATTACTGCTCACTCAGCCAACTGTTGTCAAGCCATGAGGGAACTTTTCTGCTAATACGATCTGAAATCAAAGAATACCCTCACAAATGGCCAAACACTGAAAGCACAGGTGAAAGAGATATTTGTCAAAAGAACATTCCAGTAAAATCAAGGACAATGGTTAGAAGGAGTAAGAATCCAACTAACCACTTGGAAAACATGGAGACTAGTTAGTGAACATGGATTACGATGTTTTTTTTTTTTTACCTGTCTTTTGTTGAAACCATGTCTTACCATTCTAGAAGCATGCAGTTAACATGATCCAAGGTATGTTTAGAAATGACTTTATATTCCATGTAGTGTCCTGCTGCTGCTGTCTTTTATGGTCTTCATGCTGGTAGCAACACTGAGGGTTACTGCGTCCGTGGTCTTGCTTTTCGCTTTAGAGCTATAAGAAAAAATACTTGGAGCCAGTAGTGTATGCTAGGAGAGAAAATACTCTTTGTGTTTCCTAGATTCAAAGTCCCACCCTCAGCACATGGTAGAACAGTATAAAAATATGAACTTTCTAGGGGGAAACCAGTGTTCCATCTGGGAAGAGGCGATCAGGAGGTTAAAAACCAGATACTTTTGTTTTTTTCCATGAAAATGGAGGCTGACACAAACTGGAGTTGATAGACTAACATTCCTTTGTCCGTGAAACAGAGTCCCACAAAAATGAACTGGGTATGTTTTCTTCAGCTCTGTACATGCTCTGCTCAATGTAGCAACCACAGGCCATCTGAGACTACATTGTGGTGGTCTGACTAACAATGGCCCTGGCTATGGGCTCTGGCTTTTGAATATCCCCAGTTAGTGGCACAATTTGGGGAGGCTTAGGGGGTGTGGTCTTGCTGGAGGAAAGGCATCGTGAGGGGTGGGTTTTGAGAGCTTAAACGCTTGTACCGCTTCCAGTTTTCTGCTTCCTGTTTGAGGGGCTGGACAAGTAAGCTCTCAGCTGTTCCCACTGCCGTGCATGGTGCTTGCTGCATGTGTCCACTTCCACGCTGTGTGGGTGATGGAGTCCTGAGCCCCAAATGAACCCTTTATCAAGTTGCCCTGGTCATTGTGTTCTGTCACAGCCATAGAAAAGCAACCAAGACATATATACATTTCAATGGCTTAAAATTTATAATGTTTTAAAATTCAGTCCTGCAGTTGTACCAGGCAGATTTCACAAGCTCGGCCGTGGCTAGCGGCCACCATATTGAGCAGGTAAAGGTGCTTCACCTGCCTGTTACTGAGGTGCATTATTGTTGTTTACAGTAGATACCCCACATAGGATGACTTCATCAGACTGTAAATATTACTCCTGTGCTTTATATACATTTTTTAAAAAGTTGTTACTTAAAGATAGCAAATGACTTTAAAGACAATGCAGCAAGCAGATTCTTGTAAAAATCTGAGGCTCTCATGGAGCTTTGAGTAGGATCATGTGACTTCTGTCAACTGGACTTTTTACTAAAGCTTCACAAGGATCCTTTGGCAGAGGCTTCTCCTGTATGGGGATTAGAGGAATGTACTGCTGTTCTGGCTTCTGATATACGAACGTCAGTCAAACTCCGCCTGCCTGTTTGTGTGGCAAACACTTTTTGACAGGGGCATCTTCTCAGCCAATCACTTAGATTTCTTACATGAGCTGTAAATGGAAAGTGGGCTATGGTGAGTTTGTAGGAACCTGCTTGCTTCTCTATATGAAAGGATCTTGGTTTTTAGCTTTGTACTTTGTTTCTTATCTGTCCTTCTGATCTGTGTCACCCTTGCCGTCTCCATCAGTCATTTGCTTTCTCCTTGAGTTTTTGCTAATTAATATATCACTTCAGAGTTCTAGGCCCTTTGCTGGATTTGATTCAGTATTGGCCTAAGTGCCTGAAGTTTGCTCAGTCTTGGATCTCTGGGGCAATAGATAATCACAGCTAGGAAAAGTAAACACTAGCAATCAACATCATCTGACTCCAAACCTAGTCTTGTACATCCTGCAGCCAACAGGACAACCATGACTTTATAGCTGGTTTATGACTAACTGCTGCCATAATAATTTCCTATATTACTTAATATATCCAGAATAATTAATTCATTTTACAGAGGGGTGAGGGAAACAGTTCTCAAAAGAAGAAATGCATGTCTAAAAAAATATTTCTGAACGTATACGGCATCCTTATCCACCAAGGAAATGCAAATTAAAGCTGCTTTTAAATTACATCTCTTCCTAGTCAGAATGGCTGTCAAGAAAACACATGACAGTCAGTGCTGGTGAGGAGAAGAGAAAAGAATATTTATTTTCAGATGGCAGCATATAGAGTGATGAAGCCACTGTGGAAATCAGTGTGGAGGGGTCATACCATGTGACCCAGCTATGCCACTGCTCACCGTAGACCCAAAGGACTCTACCTTCGGTCTCACAGATAATTGGACAGCCATATTTATTGCTGCTGCTTTCAAGGCGTTGAGGAAATGGAATTAGGCTAGATGCCCATCAACAGATGGATGGCTAATGAAAACATATACACAGTGTTCCCCTCTGTTGCCCTGCAAACCTCCAGCCAGCATCACTTTGGAGCAGTTGTTTAAACGGCTTGATGGCTTACCAAGAAGTTATGTCTATATGCTGTTGAACAACATTGCTGCAAAATTAAATGTAGTAGAGAGTCCCGTGTTAATAAATAATTCCTTGGTAGAGAGCAGGACTTGCTTCATTGCAGTGTGATTTTATTTTACCCTTCTGCTTACTGCAGTGTGTGAGGATCAAAAGGAGAGAGCAGGGAAAAGAAAGAGAGATAGAGAGGCTTAAACTATAAAAAATGTTCATCCTGGGCTGACCGGACAAAGAAAACTTAGAGTATTACTGTCTATGGACCTCAATTCTGCTTGGAAATCCTAACATACACTGACTCTTCTAACCCTTGCTGCTAATCCCTCATGTGACAATACATGCAGTACTGCTGTTGCCTGGTTTTTCTACATATTATTTAACCCTTTGAGACCTTGAAGCGTATAATGTGTTCTGATGACTCCTTTCTGGATTTTCTGTACCACTCTTCTCTGATCTGTGAGTTCTGTGTTAATAAATGATTCTTTGGTGCATGTCCGGATGAACATGTGTTCACGTGTGCATGCAAATGTGTGTGCATATACCTTTTTTCAGCTATAAAAAATGAAATAATGAAAGCTGGAGGAAAATCAAAGTGGAATATGTTATATTAAGTGAGGTAACTGTGCTGGGTAGCCTTATGTCAACATGACACAAGCTAAAGTCATCTGAGAGGAAGGTACCTCAATTAAGACAATGCCTCCGTAAAATGGGGCTGTGGGCAAGCCTGTAAGGTATTTCCTTAATTAGTGATTGGTGAGGGAGGGCTCAGCCAATGGTGGGTGGTATCATTCTTGGGCTGGTGGTCCTCAGTTCTATAGGAAAGCAGGCTGAGCAAGCCATAGGGAGCAAGTCCTGTAAGCAGCAGCCCTCCATGGCCTCTTCTTTGGTTTCTGCCTCCAGGTTCCAGCCCTGCTTGAGTTCCTATCCTGATTTCCTTTGATAATGAACAGCAATATGGAAGTGTTAAGTCAAATAAACCCTTTCTTCCCAACTTGCTTTTGGTCGTGGTCTTTCAGTGCAATAATAGAAACGCCAACTAAGAGAGTAACCCGGGCTCAGAAAGGCAAGTACTGTGTATGCTTTCTTATATATGAACCGTAGCTTCTGAGAGCTGAATTGAGGTGAGAGTAAGCATGGTCAGAGGCCAGGAAACTAGGAAGGGATTCACAAGACAGGGTTAAAAGAAGCTCTGAGAGAAGGGACGGAGGCCATGCATGGTTATGAGTACCTTAAATCCTAGCACTCAGGAGGTGTGCGCAGGTGTGGCTGTCTGTGAGTGAAACCAGCCTGGCCTACAGAGAGAGAAGCCAGAGCTACATAACAGAGAGATCCTGGCGGTGGGTGGGGAGAACAACGGAACATATGTCATTTGAAAGGGGAATGGGAAAATAAGCAGAAAGAAATATAATTTTTTCTGTTCTTCTGAACACTCTAGAGTACAAATGTATTTGCTTCAGAATTTTCTTTAGATGGTCTATCTGCTAATGCTTGGTAATCCCAACATGACATTTTTTTTCAAGTCTTTGCAAAAATTCTTCAAGAATGATAAAAAGAAAGTTTGAAAGCTCTGTCTCTGTGTATGTGTGTGTTGGTATTGGGGATTGAATCCACAACCTCTTATACGACAGGCAAGATTTTTAGGCGAACCCCTAAGACCCTTTATATTTTGGAATATTTATGCATGCACTACCTTTGTCGGGTAAGATACATAAATAACCTCATATCCTGGAAATTAACTTATTATTTTATTTTGCCCATATGGATATTTGCATGCATGCGTGTGTATGAGTTACATGCCTGCCTCACGCCCTCAGAGGCCAGAAGAGGTCTTCAGATCCCTTGGAACTGGAGTCACAGGAGGTTGGGAGCTGCTGTGCGGTGGTAGGAAGTGAACCTGGATAGTCTGGAAGAGCAGCAAATGCTCTCTTCTCTGAGCCATCTCTACAGCCCTCCTTGATATCTTTTACTTTCTTTACTAAAATCATGTTACATGACTAAAATTGACATTGAGGTAATTCATGAGACGTTCTTCAGGTCCATCATTTTATTCCTGTGTGTATGTGTATCTACTTTGTTGTATATTTATGTGTCATATATTTGATTTTGAGGCAGCGTCTCATCAGGCCTTTGCTGACCTCAAACTTCTATCTTCCAAGTGTTGAGACTGTAGGCATATCTGGTTTATTTATATATCTGATTAATTCTATTTTAGTTTGAGTTATCCGTTTTTATTTTCTATAGAACTTCTTAGTTTGACCTAAGAAAGAGACAGTGGTATGAAGGAGCCATATATTCAATTCCTGTAAACAGCAGCCCTCTGAGGGCTCTACATTTGCTTAGGTTGGGGGTGTGCAGGAATGGGCAAACCCAGAAGAGCAGGTGCCGGTTGGTGTGTACCTGAGGCGGAATTCTGCACAGGAAGCACTTATGATTGATGGTTCCAAACTCTGCCTGGCTTTCTTTTCTGAGTCAGAGGCTGTCCAGTAGAACCCCTCTTCATGTCCTCCTCTATAGGCGAGGTAAGCATAGTTTCCTTTTCCCATGACCGTGTTAGTTTCCATAAACGCTTTTTTAGTGAGTGGAAAATTCACTTCAAAAACTTGTTAAAAAAATTTTATGTCAGTACATGGCAAAATGCTAGCAAACGGTGACCTTTCTCCCTCCCCTCTGCATGCCTTTATCTTGCCTCATTGGATATTTTATCTACCCTGGTAATCCTTGGTCTAAGGTAGAGTGGATGAAAAGAAAAGTCTGGTACATACTTTGAAATCAAAATGCCAAGTTAAACAAGAAAAAGAATCAGAAAACTTTGAATAATGAAGCCCTTTAGCTCAAGTTTAACGCACACCAAATGTAAGTGGAGGAAATGCTCCAGAATGAGCTTCTTCACGTCTGCTGAGAGCTACGGCTCCCCTTTGCTTTGTTCCTTTATCCTGATGTGAATAGATTTCTGCTGCCGGGAAATGAATTCTATATTCTAAAGGACATCAGCGTACTCTCCAGCCCTGAGAACAATAAACCACGGACGGGAAATGAAAGATGAAGCAAAGCCAAAACTCTTACTATGGCTTTGTTTTATTAAGCTCTGTTCTCACAAGATATTGTCAGCCACAATGAAATGTGACTTTACTAAATGTTATCATTTAATGACACAGAGGAAGCAAAAATAAAACAAATCACCCCCAGATGCTGATGGTGGAGCAAATGGAAGTAGACATCATTGCCACATTTACATGATAATATTTCTATAAACAGTTCTGAAAACTGCCCCATTCTGAGGGCTCTTTTTGAAGACTGTCAAGTCCAGATCTTTTGATCACAGAAGTATGCCACAGATCTGTTTGTAGCTGAAACTATCATCAATACCAGTTCAAACTTTCATCTGAATACACAGATCTAATCCTTGTTATCTTTAACTGAAAACAGTATCTGACGTTAAACACTGAAGCCCAGGCAGTCAGTAGCAGTCCGTGTGGCCGTGAAAATAAAAAGTCACTCTCTGACATAAGGCCTTTTGCTTCCAGATCATGGCACTTCTGTTTCAAAAGAGGTTCTGGGTGGGAAAACATGCTGAAATTGCCCACTGGATAGCTCCTTCTCCAAACCTGCTTTGGACTTAATGGATTCAATTTATGCGTACTTAATGGATTCAATATCTAACTTGCTTCTTCCCTCCCTCCTCAGGACTTCTTTTTTCTCCCAATAAAAAAGAGAGAGAGAGAGAGAGAAACAAGTTTCACAAAATGCTTCCATGTTGCTAAATGTTTTGCTTTAAGAAATATTCATCAAAACAAAATCTATGAGATGTAATCTTTCCTTTTTCCTTGGTTTGAACAGAAAATATCATCTGAAACAGAACTTGGACTTACAGTGTTCTGGTGTGAGAGGAGGAGTCCAGAGCTAACAGCGTTATCCGGATCGTAGTTCAGCCTCATGAGTCCCTAAGTGCGCTAGAACAGATGGTTGCGAGAATCTTGGCAGTATCAGTATAATCTAGGACTGACGATTAATCTCTGAATTTATAAACTACAGAATGATTATTTCCAAAAAACAGTATGTGAAAACTTTAGCTGTGGGCTGGGTTAGAGATAAGGCTGGTTAGTAACAAGAGCAGGGGACAGGAAGAGAGGAAGGAAAGTTAAATAGTATCATTGTCTTTTTACTATTGGAAGGATCCACGCTCAGCTAGAATAGTGAGGAGGTAATTACGGCAAATTATCCTCCCTTGTATAACACATAGATTACCACCTGGGATAGAATAAAGACATAACACTGCTCAAACAATAAAGCCTCAGGTGGCATTGCAAATGTACCCTCGATGAGAAGGGACACGGCACAGAGAGATGCGGTACCCTCCTCTTGCTCATTGTTACACCTTTGGAGATCAGTTGATCCGCATCTTAGAACCAGGTCATAATGTGTGCTAAATGGACAACAAAATTAGAGGTTACAGAAGAGCTGTCCACTCTGTTTCTCATAAATGACAGAATATAAATGTATTAGGGTCCAAGACAAGCGAGAAACTTGTGTCACTCTTGACATTAGCCATAAATTAATTAAGTTGAATGTGAAAGCCCGGCTGCATTCCAAGGAGAATTCCTGTCCTAAAGCTTTTGTCAAAATAAATTCCCAAGACAAAGGACTCATTTTGCCAAGCTAGCTCTTTACAGATCTTTCAAAAACTTTCCTTCTAAAAATACTGACAGTTGGCCACTTGGCTACGTATCATGACTTGGAAACTTTTAAAGCGTTGCTACTTATTTTATTTTATTTTTTTAGACAACTGCTCTTTGCTAATTTTGAGTGAAATTGTATTGTTCAAAAGGGACGTGACTTGGAATTCTAAATGTTCTTGAAGTAGTCATCATATTATTAGGCTTCCTGATCAATGTCGTTGTCTGTGTCAAAGTAGTGTGCTGTGGTCACGTAGGATGGAAGTCATGCTTCTGAAGTCCTTTATTCTTTTGTTATCCCTCATTTGTTTATGGCCACCCAACAATTCCTTGCCCTGATCTTTGACCTTTGACCCCAAGAGTCAGTTGATGGCATAACAAGACACTAAACACAGGGCTATAAATCACTCTTTGTTCATAAATCTTGTCGAAACTTTGAGGGAATCACGGCAGTTAAAAAACAACTATTTAAAATGAAAATTTGTGAATGATGTATGGTTTTAATAGTCTATTCCCTTTATGACTGATTATCAAGATTTGGCTACACACAGCTCTCCAGATGTAGAGGCTAAAACTGCCAATCAGCCACGGCAGCATCTTTGATGAGTTCCTGGATAGGTTCCCCCTCTCCCATTTTTTATAAAGAAAATGTATCCAGCATGCCTTCTGCTGGGTACTTCAACATTAACTTCTTTTCACCAGAACATTCTGACTTTACAATGTGCAAAGCCGTAGATGCCACTTGGCCTGCACAAGGAAATTATAAGAGAGACCGATATTGTCTCTAGGAAATGGCTTCAATGTGCATCGTATCCCTGGGCATTGTTCGCCCAGATGGTGGTACTGCAAGGCAAAGGGAGACAAAAGAAGCAATCTCCATACGTTTCTGGGCTCTCTTCTGAAAATGTCTTATGCTTATGCTATTTGGGGCCTAGGTGCATGTAGGATATTCAGTTAATTAAGTTGGTCAGATTCATAATAGTAATCAGTTGCCTCCTCACCTATGGGTAAGACCAAGTACAATTGTGCTCAATATATTGGCTCCAATATTTACAGTACTTAACTTCTAATAAAATGCTTTGGCTCAGGCTGCTGAGTCACTTCTTTCTCCCTCCCTTCTTTCCTCCCTCCTCCTCGTTCTTTTACCATTAGTGTTGCTGTTGGGGGTGGGTCTACACACGCCATGCAGTGTGTGTGAAGGAGAGAAAGGACAACATTGTGGTGTTGGTCCTGCCCCGCCACCTTTACACCTTTCACGTAGGGGTGACACCGCTGGCCTCATGGATTTCTGACTTGCGTGGCCATAGAGAAGGTACTGGCATGATGCCCTACTGCTGCCAAATCACCATCCTTCTTAACTTTCCCTTGGAACTACCATAGCGTGGGCTGAGTGGGATGATGGAGCACGTGTGTGCGCTGAGAATCTGCACACATTATGCCCCGTTACTTTGCGTTATTATTGCGCCCTTTGTCTACGGAGAGCACAGCACTCTGGTGGACCTGCACGGTACCAGAGTTCACTCAGACTGACATCAAGGATATGTGTTATGTCTGCTCTGGGATGAGCGGGATAGAGTTGTGTTTCAGTTACTTGTCTTGCTGCTGCGATAAAATAGCCTGACAAAAGCAACTTCAGAAAGGATTTACACTGGCTCAGAGCTCCAAGGTCCAGCCCACGTCAGGGAGGCGATGGCTCCCGGAGCAGGAGTCAGCTGATGCTGTGCCTGTTGCCAGGGAGCTAGGAGCCTCGAGGAGATGCCCTGCTCACGTTCTCCATTTCATTTGTGCTTCTGATGCCCTAGCCCACATTCAGGTGGGGCTTCCTGCTTAATTAGCCCAATCTGAATAATTGCTCAGGGATTTGATCATATGATGACTCTAAACCCCAGCAAATTGGTAATCAAGACTAACAATGATAATGGAGGATGGTCTCAAAGTGCCAAGAGGTGATACTTGCTGATGAATAAGGACTTGCTTTAGATCCTAACAGGCCGCAGCAGTAAGATAGGGACAAGGGACGAACTCCATCGTGTCCTCAGTCACGATGTTCCTCTGCATTAGCAGCCAAAAGTACAGAGTCACAGCAAGAAGGAACGATCAGAAGCACTAACTACAGTTAGTTCCCTTTTCATTCTTCCTGACACATGGGTAAAAGTGCTGGTAGGGTGTAGGTGCAGTGAAAAGTAAAATTGAAACACCTAGGTTCAACCTTTTGGCGTTTATACTGTTTTAATCAGAACAAAACAGTTACGTGAAAACAAAAAGAAATTGTTTTTTATGACCCCGCCTGAAAGTAAAGGCAGCGGGATTATTGTTGTTGATCATTCTTTCGTTTGTTTTCGCACTTAAGACAGACATTGAATAATGTAAAAATGAATGCTGAAATTCATGCTAATACTTCAAACATTTTTCCTATTTTTAGACATTATAATTATGATTTAAAACATTGACAAGCTGAAAGAATGACTCAGAAAGAAAAGAAAATGCTTGATGCTTCAGTATGCATGATAGCACATTCCTTTCTGCTATTTGCATAATGGGCTCTGTGTGTTTGCTCTGTTCTGTGTTCTGAAAATTATATGCTGGCCCTAGCCACTCCTGAGCTGTCTGCTCCTTGCCTTGCTAAGCCAGTGGTGAGTACACTCAGGAAGGGTGGAAAGGAGGTGAGACACTGAGGAGCACTTCAAGCCACTTCTCTCTGAGGTCCCACCCAAGCGTCCTTTATTACCTAATTAATGACAATGATTAAGCATTTCTGCTGGTTCTCCACCAAAGCAAAGACCCAATATCCTTCCTTGTTTCTAGTTTCTCTAACTGCACTCTGCTCATTGTTAGGCTGAAGCCTCTTTGCTATTGTGACTTTCTCCAGAGTTGTTCAAGGGATGGCGTTCACCTATGGTTCTTTAAAACCATGTCCTCTTCCAACCTTCCATTTTTAAACTCTTAACTTGAGATCACTAAAATATTTTACACGTATCATGAGGATTTTTTTTCTCTCCTTCTCTCTTTTTTCTCCAGTCTGGAATTCTTTATTGTTTATTCTATGCCCCTAGAATAAATGAGAAAGATCAAGGACCAAGTCAGGGCTTGCAGTCAGGACCAAGCAAGGACTTTGCAGAAGTCTTCTTGTCTGCGTTTTCAAGAAGAAAGAATTGAACCGTATTACAGGGACTTTTACAAGGACGCTGGCTTCTACTGTGTGGCTGCATCCGACTGCCCAAGAGTTTAACGGCTCTCTCTCTCTGCCCTCCAACATGTGCTGTCCTATATCATCTTAAGGCTTTTGATCTTCGTCTTGGCTTTCCAGTTTCTTTGATGCCTCCGTGTACACTGTCACATTCCTAGAGTCTCAGGATCTGAAAGTGATGAAAACTAATCTGGTCTCTTTTATCTGTGCCCTAAAGAGCTCTTATTATTTCAGGACTGTCTTCACAGCTGGGCCATAGGTACATGCGCTGTCCCATTGATCTTGCTCATCATTAATGTCATGAGCAGAAGCTGCGTATAACCCTTCAGCACCACGTTCGTGTTTTCGGTCCATTTATGTGGTCTCACGTTAATTTCTCTCTGCAGGGTCAGCTTCTGGAAGTCTTTCCTGTTCCCCTATAAGATAAGTAGGGGGCCACACAGTCTGGGCCCATGCTGCAGGTGGAGGAATCTGTGTGGTCCTTGAGGACAAAGATGTTAACTGTTTGCTGCAAGTAGTAACACAGCTGTCACTAAACGGGTTTGTTGTTGTTAAATGAAAATGAGTTGAATTATCAGAGTATAAATGATCTGCTTTCCAGACATCATTCAGGTGATCCTGGTCCACACAATGAAATAACACACAGAGAGTTTGCAATCAGGAGTGAGAAATTTAAGTCAGAGGTAGGTCACAAGGAACGACTGCTCTGTCTGGCTCTGGGTAATCCTAGATTTCACAGAGAATCTTCTACAAAGATTCAAGAAAATTTCCTCAGAATTAAAGAATTCTGCCAGTAGTTCAGATCAAAATTAGCCACTTCAGGGGAAGCTTGGGCCGTTTTTATAAACTTGAGCTTTGATTTCTTAGTACTTCTTTATTTCCTTCTTGGAAAGTTAACTGCATGGGTTGTGGTTTCTGTCCTGTCCTGCGTCAGTCGTAGGATTGACGTTTGTCCTTTTAGACTAGAACAAGTACACTGGATTCTGAGAAATGTCTTCCAGGCTTTTCAAGTGTCACTATCTCATTCAGGATCAGTCCTGTCCCCATCGCTTTGAGCATGAAGAAGACACATAAAGGGCTTGAGCCTCTGGTGTGCATGAAGGCTGGTCCCTGCAGTCAACTCACAGATTGCTCATTCTCCACGTCTTTATTTTTTGCTTTTGTTTTTTGAAACAGGGTCTCATTTATCCTGGCTGTTCTGGAACTCACTATGTAGACCTGGCTGGCCTTGAACTCACAGAGATGTGTGCTGGAATTAAAGGTGTGCGTCACGATGTCTGGCCTGTCTACATGTTTTACATACTAGACTGCTTGTGTTTTGTTCTGTCAACTTGATAAAAGCGCAGGCCGTCAGGAATGAGGGAACCTCAGGTGAGAAGATTCTTCTATCACATTGGTCTGTGGGCAAGTCTGGAGAATGTTTTCTTGATTAAATGACTGGAGTTGGTGGGCTCAGCCCAGTGTGAGTATATCACCTCTGAGCAGATGGCCTTGGGGTGTCCAAGCAAGCAAACTGATCAAGCCATAGGGAGCAAGCCAGGAAGCAGCATCCCTTTATGTCCTCAACTTCAGTTCCTGCCTCCAGGTTTCTAGTGTGAGGCCCTACCCTGACTTCCCTTCATGATGGAGTGTAAGCTATGAGATGACTGAAGACCTTTTTCAGGCACTTCACCTAGAATTCTGTGTGGATCAGGATCCCCACACTTGAGTTTTCTAAGTTCTGCCAACAGCTCTCATTTGGGGTTCAAGGCCTCTGACCTTGCTTTCTCTACCAATCCCTCATAACACTGAAATGGACAATGCCTACCTCACTTCCCGGTTCGAAGAAGACAATGTGAGGGTGAGGTGGGTAGAGAGGTGGCTTAGAGGTCAAGAGCATTGGCTCCTCTTCCAGAGAAACAGGTTTTGGTTTCTAGCAAGAGCATTGCAGCTCCCAGTCATTTTTAATCCCAGTTCCAGGGGATCTAATGCCCTCTCTCGGCCTCTCCAGGCACTTGACTCACATGGTACACAGTCACAAATGCAGGCAAAATGTTCATATAGGTAAAATAAAAACAGTTTAAAGTTATATATGCATCTATCTATCTATCTATCTATCTATCTATTTATCTATCTATCTATCTATGCAGAGTTGAAAGTGTCATGGATCTGAGAGGTGATATGCACTTTGCCCACGTGGAGCAAAAATTGCTCCTCTGCCTTGAATTTTAAGCTGGACAGCTCAGGTGAATTTGGCCAGAGAGGAAGGGAAATAACAGATGAAGAAAGAGGGTCCAGCAAGAAGAATAGAAGCACTCAACAGTGTTGCTCATTTCTCTGTGTGCTAATTTGCAATCGTTCTTAATAAGAGAGGATTGCTTTTGTATCCAGAAGGGCTTTCCTCTTCAATGAGACAGTGGCTAAATTACGAAGCCAGGATGGAGATGCTTCCAATTTACACTTAAAGTTCCCTCTTCCAGCTGTGGCCTCACAGTGCCTCACAGAAGCCAGCCTGCTTCTGGGAAGGTTCTAGAAAGCCAGTCCTAAGGGCAGCATTCAGTTCCACCACTGTGGCATTGTGCCCAAGGTTGCAACCTGAGCAATGAATGGCTTCCTGCTCCTAAGGTCACCCAGCAAGCTGCGCACTCCAGGAGTCACCGGAGAGGCGTCGTGTCCCCCTGCTCCATCCCTGAGCGGAATGCTGAAGGACTCAATTGTTTTTCATTTCATTTTATTTTTATTGCACCTTCCAGGCTCCAGACTCACTGGAGACATCCTGACACATAACGCCTTGCCCAGCACAATGCGATGCCCTTTACCTAGTCTCCTGAAGGTGCTGCCTTCCCTCCAGAACAAACAACGGAAATGCATCAGGAGGGCTCAGCTGCAGACAGAATGCACCTCGAAGCAGGAGCCACTTGGGGATTCCTCAGATGAAAGCAGATTTCAGTGAACATTGTGTTTAGAAACCTGCTTCCTCTCACCCCACAAGGGCCATAGAAGGAACATCCCACTTGCGTTTGCTGACACAAAGGCATGCTGGGGATGGGAGATCTTATCCGACCTTCCTGTGCCACACCACAGAGCTCTGGTTGTGGCTTATAAGAATTGCTCATTGTTTCTTGGGGACTCCTGGCTTCTCCGGGTGGGATCTGATGGCATCTCGGGAGTTGGAGGTAGTAGGCGGTGCTGGGAGGTCAGCCAGCTGCAGGCCCCGACTTGCTGGCTTCACGGAAGTCGGAAAGAGGAGACACTTCACCCGACTTTCTGGGTGGTGAACGACTCATCATTTAAAGTTTAGACACGATCTGTTTACTTACTAGTATCTTCAGTCATGCAAGCTAAGAAAAAAAGGAATGGGAGTGATATCCAGGGTAGCTATGTTGGCAGCAAGCGTTTCTGGTTTTTTGTTGTTTTGTTTTGTTTTGTTTTAACCCACAGCTGTTCGATTTGCTGTTTGTTACTGACAAAGCTGAGAAGATACAGAAAGTGTTTTGAAAAATAAAAATGCAATGATTTAAAACCATATCTGAAGGATTTAGATGCCTGTTTGTGATTGCTTTTAGCTTACGTGAACCTCAGGAATGCATATTTGTCCAAAGAGAATGCACTTCTAGTTTTAAATGACTGCAATTTTAGTGAAGAATATAGCTTAATAACACTGGACCACCTGAATTTGACCAGTCTTGATGATATCTCTTTCCTCAGAAAGTTTATGGTTGTTTTTTAGTAAGGGAACCGTGATGGTTACCTGTTTGGTTACGTGGGGAACAGGGTATTGTTTTCTCCTTCCCTTTTCTCAAGGCCTGCTGGGCTGTTTATGACACATGGGAATCCTCTGACAGTAACACCACACAGTCAGGAGTGAAGGTGAGTGAGACTTCGCTAGAGAAACAATGGTCACTTGTCTGCCTGTAAGTTTGACCAGGGCTCACTAGATCACAGCATCACCAAACACCTTTGAACATCCTTACCGAAATTTTTACGTATTTCGTTAGCTATGAGTAAATTTATCTCCCCTTTGTGAGCTGTAAGCAGTCCAAGAAGGAGAATTAGGTCACATTTATCTTCCTATTTCCAGTGTCTAGAAAATATCTTGTCATATAGCTAACAATTGGATGGGTGGATGGATGCCTGTGTTATATCATCTAATGTAGGAACCAATGGAGATGCACAGATCTAGTGTTTGGATGGATGCCTAAGTTATAATGCTAACACAGTACCTAGAGAGGATTTCACTTATGCTATCTATGTAGCTCTTGTCAAAACTGCACCTGTTAATTGTCATTGCTTTTCTTGGTCTGTTCTTAGAAGACACACAGAACGCAGAGATTCTTAAGATCATAGTTCATCTCCTTTAGTTACAGCTGAGTTGAGAGTCAGACGGAATCATGTCCACCTACAGTCATGTATCTAAGAAGTATGCCACAGCCCTTTGTCAGCCCTTTGACTGGCAATCAAATGCCCACTGCGTTACATTGCTCTCTAAGACTCACAGTTGCAGACCCAAAGGCACCCTGTGGAGTAAGCTGTCACTGCTGGCTGATCCTGGCAACGTGACATCAGTCCAGGCCAGAGAGAAATGGGTGAAAGCAATGGCATTGGCATTCACATGTTCATGCTGTGAGGAAATCCAACAGGAACGTCTCGTCTGCATTCAGGCTGGTGCTGTTCTCTCTCTCTCTCTCAGATGTCCCACTCAGAACTCACCGGCTGATGGCTCATTCCTGGGTTGCCTAGGTAACCTCTAAAGCAGGACTACCTCGCTCTACTCCACTGAAGAGGGTTTTTGACTGATGTGCAGGAATCCAGTCTTCAGTAAGCCCTCTCCAGAGAAACATATTCCTCTCCACTTACCAGGGAGGCTGATGTAATGATTGTATCTCTAGATGTCACTGCTATAAGGTAATGTTCCAAACATGTCATTTCTGATAACCTGGTGCTTCTTAGAAATCTGTTTATATCAACATTTGAATTGTGCAACCTAAGTAAATGCTGGTAACAGCCTGTCTGTCAGACTTCAGTAAAGCTTCGCTCTCTAAAGAATAGACTTTAGGGCTGGAGAGACTGCTCAGTGGGTAAGAACACTGGCAGCTCCTCCAGAGGACCCGGGTTGGATTCTTGGTACCTGCATGGTAGCCAACAACCGTCTGTTACTCTAGTTACCCGTTCCAGAGAGTCTAAATCCCTCTTCTGGCTCCTGAAGGCACCACACACACAGATGGTTTGTAGACATACAAGCAGACAAACACATAAAATCATCAGATTGTATTTATATGTTTATGCATATATGTGTGACAATAATAATAAAAGATAATGAATTTGAGAAGGATTCAGGGGAAGCTCGAGAGAGGCTGGAGGGAAGGAAAATGGGAAGGGTTAGAGAGAAGACGGGATGTGAAGTATAAGATCTGTTCAGTAGATCACAAATAGTCACAGTGAGTCGTGATCTCTTGACTCTGAACTCGTACTACAGGAGAAATAGAAATATAAATTACATGCTTTACATCAAACTTTGCATCTTAAAGAACAGCAAATGGCCCTTCAAAAGAATATGTTGATAATCTATCGAGCTAATGAAGAGCACAGTAAGATCAATAGCTGGCATAAACCTATTTTTATAACTCATTTGCCATGAAATAAGTCCTGGTCAGAACTGATACTGTGTGAAATTCATTATGTACCTGGTTTGGGGGGGAGGTTAGAAACACTGCGGGTATGGGGGTCAAATGCCTATGCACAGTTAAGTCTCTAATCAAGTAAGAGAAAACACTACCCCTTCCATGAGGAAAATGATCTGATGTAAATTAAACTGCTAATAGGTGCCTCGCCCGGTGCCACGTCAAGGGGTTGTGGTTGGCCCATGCTGTTTGAAGACTGGGCACTCAGCAGGCGCTATAAGGAGTCAGGTGAGCAGAAGTCCATGCTGCTGGGACCAGGTATGATGTCTGTCCTTTCCCCACTTGCTGCTTCTGCATGACCCAGTTGGATATTGGATATTGACAGGAGTTGCTGGGGGAAAAGCTGACTGAGAAACAGAATGAGTAAATGAATCCATTTGATAGTTAACCACTCCCTTGTTGAAATTCTCACCAAATATTTAAGCCATTTCCATCTCACATGGAATATAAACACACACATAGCCAAGGTACCTCCTCATCAGATCCCTTTTTCTGTAGTTCTAGAATCATGTTCCTTCTAATCCCTGAAGCGTGAGTTGCTATATATTTATGCTTCTACACACTGTTTCTTTCCAGCAAAGGGAATAATGAAGCACACCTGTAGGCATGAGGTTACTGTGTAATTCAAATGCTGATCTCTGTACTCTCCATACCTGGCTGTAATCCTTGTTCTGAGAATCTCCTGTCTTAATGTTGTAGAAACACGGTTTCCCAACTGTCCCCTGATATGCCAATAAAACAGCCAATCACAAAGCAGGTGAGAAAATAGAGCTGGACTTCCTGCCAACCAGTGTAGGAGAAGTTAGAAGAGGAAGTAGGGGATTCTGCCAGGAGATTCAGCCACAGGCAGATGTCCAGAAGGGACTAGAAAGAGAGCTAGGTAAGCAAAGCTATAAAGTGCAAATATTTCTGGTATATACACTGAGAGGAATCCAAATTAGCTTAAAGGGTTAAGAATAGATTTAAAAGTGCTTAGTTCTTGTGCTGTGAAGCTTGTTAAAATAATATATAGTAGAGTCTCAATTATTTATGTAGTAACTAAGTTAGGAGAAAAACTAAGAAAACCAGTTTTATGAAAAAAAAAATAACTGTAACACATGACGCTTGAAGTTTTACACACTAGGAAGATTCCCCCCCCCCCCCCCACTGACATCCAGGGCCACCACAGAAAGGGCTCTGTATGCATTTTAATTTTGGCTGTCCAGTTTTGAGTGGTTGATTTGTAACATGAGTGCTGGATTTCTCATTCCTCTTTCATCTGGTCACAAGAAGCTCCCTCACGCGGTTCACTGGAGTAGATTGAGGGGAAGATCAAATTAATACATGTATAAATAAGCTATTTGTCACACAGCATATTGTTGCCTTCCCACACTCTCAAGCCCATCTCCGTGTAGGCCGTTTGCATGTGATCATGGAGAGCTGTGTCGCATGCTGAGCTTAGCGTTCAGGAAACACTAGTCAGGGGAGCTCAGGCCACATTGTGACTTGGTGATCCCTTTGCTAACTGATCAGTCTCAACTTCGAACAAGGGCAGGACAAAGAGGTACTTCACAAAAGAGTCATCACCTGCATGCTGCCCCAAAACATCACTGACATTGCAAGCACCACTGCATCTTCTTGATCGTAAGCTCCAAGTGCCAGAGCTACCTGCACAGTACTCTGGACTTGGGATCCCTAGGTCCCGTTTATGATGCAGGTTGCAAATTATGCCTCAGGCACTTCAGTGTGCCCCCTCTCCAAACTCTTAGATATCTGTGAGATTTATTTCCCACACTTTATCATACACATCTCTTACCACCATTTTCCAGAGCAAAAACACCACACACACAACTCTGAATAGATTATTTGAGGATAGAAACCTCTGTTTAAGAAAAAGAAAAGCAGCTGGTATGTCCAGGGCTAACCCTAACCTTTCCTCAAGAACCCATCTGAGAAATTCTTTTCTCTTGCCTACAAAGCGTTGATTTTATAGTGTGTGTGTGTTTCCCACACTGGGGAGATTATCAAAAGAGATGTTTTCAGAAACATATTACTTTTTAATAAATAAATATTTAGCAGTATGAAAGTATATTCACAGTATGAGTATATTATTTATCAACTGCTTTCCTAGTGAGACCAACATTTGTTGAGTTTTAAATTTTTTTCTTTTTTTTTTAATGTTCAAAGAATTTGAATTTGCTTTTAAGTTTAAAAATGTGCTGCAGGCAGAAGGCAGTGTGAAATGCTCTTGCATTATAATGAAGAGAAAGCTCGGAATTTGCTCTCCAGCCTGCATAAGATGCTGCTCTGAGGGGAGTGACTACCCTGATCTTAGAATCCACTGTCCTGGGACTGGGGGCTAGCCCTTTGCAATGCGAAGCAGGCTCATTCCTCATGCGGTCAGCAATGCTTTCCTGGCATTTCTGGTCCATCCTCTCAGAGAAGACTACTAGCCACCCAAAACCCCTTTGTTCACGAATTTCCTCAGAAAATGGTGAGATCGTGGTTCTGTGTGTGAAGGAGCTTGTGAGGGTGTGTGCCAGGCTTTACAGGGATTAGAGGGGAGTTCACCATGGAAAGCAGCTACGGGAAAAGCAAGCATGCATGAGATTGATGGAAGAGTGGTCCTCAGGGCATCCCTTCCCATCTCAGGCCAACGCACCATTTCCTGATGAAGACATTTGTCCACCCAATGGTGCTGGTGTTTCTAAAAATTCCCACCACACAATAACAGCTATCAACACCTGCCTCAGATACAGAAGCTTGGAAAGGCTGCACAACAGAAAGAAACTTCAATACAAAAACATTTTTTGTCTTTTTAGGGACAAAATTGCTTCTATCCACTGGTTTGCTAAATATACATCGTCTTTGACACGCTATTAACTAACTAACTTCTAAGGAATATAATTGGTTAATTAAAGAAAGGAGAAATCATTTGGCTTTTCAGACGGCAACTGACTCTGTGCCAAAAGACTCTGGTTCTTCTTCTTTATTAGTGTCTTTTCAAGTTTAAAGTTTTAGATAAGGTTGGTCCTTAGAATCAGTGCATGTTAGAGTCACAATAGACAAAGATCTGAATGACTGGACAAAGGAGGGCGGGACAAGGGAGAACCAAAAATGTTAGGAAACTTTTCCACCCATAGACAGCACACACCCTCATACAAACAAAGCTTTTGGACTAAGGCTACGTTTTATATATTTTTTAAAAAAGTGATAAAATACTTGCTAAGGCCTGGGAGGGGGTGGACAATGGTTCTTTTTTATAATCCTCCAAAACTTCAGTCCCACGTGCTCACAGTTGGAGGGGAGAGTCCTTTGTTTCCATCTGTTTCCAAATGTGAGTTTCCTTCCTGGAACCCAGAAGTTTGAACTGCTGGCAGAATTGAGAGAACATATGTCAGCCACTCTGCCCTGGCGCCCACCCTTGTCTGGACCAGCCGGCTCTGACAGGAGAAGCCACCACGAAGGTTCTTGTGTTCCCATCTCAGCTGTTTGCTCGACGTCACTCAATAGAGGTCTCCAGGAGTGGTTTCCTCTTCACAGTAGTCTGTAATGGAGTAATGATGACAAGGACTCCTGAAAACACACCTTTCCCACAAGTGCCTCCCTCCCCTCTTCCACTGATTTTTAGATCCACTTACAAACAAAAGCAAAACAAGAAAACCTGGTATCTTTAGATTCTGAGCTCACCATACAAAAATGCAGTTGTCAAGTGCAGTTGCACTGTTGTATAAAATTTAGCACTTAAACAAAAGACCACAAGTAGTTTTGTTGCTGTTTTGTTTTTAATTTGGCCTGTGGAAAATAGGACAGGTTGCATTTTTTAAAATGCTGCGCCCCACCACCTCCTCCTCTGTTCTCTATTTGACTTTCCAACTGCCAGGCCTGGGAACAGCATGCGGCTTACTTTGGTCATATGCTATACTGAACTTCGGTACTCAATAACTTCCAAAGAGCTGTCACAAAAGGCTGATCTCATCGGGTCCTCGGATAACCCTGTGAGGTGGGCAAGGTTGTTGGGTTACTTATCACTGGTTCCCATATGAAGAAAGGAGAGTAAATACATTATACAGCACAGCCAAGGTCAGTGGGCTGGAGGGGTACAATTGGATTCCACCAGAAGCATGCAGATCCTGGACTAGCCCATTGATTTGTTTACCTTTTTATGCTGTTGGTGGAACCAACCCACCCCTGTTCAGGAAGGTTACAAGGCTCTTTGGAATTCACCATTTCTCATGGCAAAATTGTAGCCACACTTTGCTGGTCTCAGCACCTGACACATTTGTCAGGTGATAGATTGCTCTGTTCCTACATTCTGTTTTCATACTGGTTTATTGTTTTCCTCCCTACTGGGGATTTCCTATTTAAAAGTCACAATGGCCAAACCTTCTTCTGCCTCGTCGCCTTTTCCTCCTCCTGTGTGTTCCCTTCCTCTGTCTTTCTTTGTCCACCTCCCTACCCTTGTCTTCCTCTCAGCCTTTCTACCTTTTCCCCAGCTTTTTGTGGTCATATTATTATTTTTATTATTATATTTTTTGCTGCTTGCACACTACAATTTGTGGGTAGGAGATAAGGGCTGAGACTGTATGATTTCACAGGCTCTCTGTGATTTCATCTGTGAAAATTTTTAATAGTAATTTTCTGCATGAGCGAAGAATAGAGACTATTTATGCTAATCAAAGAACATGTATGGCCAAACACTTGAAGACACCTTAATATGTAGATTTGTTATATGGGCAGTGTCACTCATTCCTTGTCTTCTCAGATGAAAGGGTCCCATTGAGAGACACAAGCAGCTTAAGCACAGGTTGGTTTAGCAAAGAGAGATTGGAGTGGGCTGTTCCAAAGGGGCTTAGAAGCCTGGCCGATTCAGTATTGCAGATTTGAGGTGTTTATGAATATTTATGAGGTAGATGGCACCTTATAAAGGTAAGGAATAGAAGAAGCACCTTCTTCCCAAACCAAGGTGGAGTAGATCTGCCTTTTAGCGCATTTCTTTCATAATTCTCTTCAAATGCCTATGGGAGGTGGTGGGGGTGAGCTGCTGTGTCAAAGCCACATGCAAGTGATTTTATAATAAAGTCAGTCAAGGAAGGTTTCTTGTTGATGATGTTTGTCCTATAGGACAGGTTGGTTCTTCCCCCCCCCCCCAAAAAAAACAACAGTAGTAAAAGAAAGAAGAAATAAGGGTCCATCCTGGTCCTCTGTTTCTCTTCTTATGCTTGTCAAGCTGAGTGTCTGAGGTGAAGGGGTGGTTGGATACCAGCTGCATTTCCTAGCATCTTTCTGCACCATAAAAGCCATGGCTCACGAGATCTGAATGCTGCTGTATAACCCAGTCATTTCTACTTCTGTACGTCTGTCATCAACACAGTTACAGCAACCTAACCTATATTTTCAATAAAATTTAACTGCAGGTTTAATTTCACCCTCCCCCTTTTTTTTTTAATCACTGAAAGCATCAATCTATTGAAATGATTACACAAGCCTAAAATGGTGTTTGGGGAAGGAGAAATAAAACTTCCCTCCAGGAGTGAACACATTTTTTTAAAGGAAGTATGTCTCTGTTTTGGTGGAGGGGAATAAAAGGTGTCTGGGTTTCTTCTACTTTAATATGAAAATGAGTATTCACAGGGGCTGCTGTCAGCTACCTATTGGAAAATGCATGGCAACATGTATAATTTATGGTGCTGATTGCTTTAAGGAGACGCTTTTTAAAAGGAAGGGTTTTCAACTCCGGTTGTTCTCATGGGGAGGCAAGCATATGGTTACTATTCAGAATGGAGCCCTGGTTGTGAGGCACGCAGCAGAAAGGAAAGGCTCAGAGAAATGCCACAGAAACAACTGCTCCTCTGCTCTCAGTTTCTTTGCCATTTTGGCAGTAATGGATGGTACAGTTGTCAATACTCCTGAAAATTATGTTAGATTAAAAGTACTTTAAACAGTTATGTTTCTCCCTTAGGACTGTGCACCAAAGTCCTACCGTATGATATCAGAGGCTTCAAGCTTTCCTGGCTAGGTGAGTGAATGGATCTGGCAACAGGAACTAAGAAATGTTCTCTCGATTAGTTTCGGTTAGAATTTTATTTTTGAAGCTGTTCACTTAGTGCAACCCAAGTGCCAAGGCTAACAGTGACGGATAGCAGAATTACCACTGTCAAGCTCACTTCGTGTCTAGTAGAACTGGGTTATAAAACCAAAGGCTGTGGTGTCCACAGGTTGAGTTTTGCACAGAAGGTCTGTCGAGGGTCTTGCCCAACTGTCCTACCAGGGAACCTGGGGCCAGCAGAGGTACAGTGAGAGGGTTTAGCCTGTAGAGTCAGGGTGAGGGACAGCATGTCTAGGAAGTAGCTGCAACTCTTTGATCTCAAGCCGGAACTGGTGGGTTGTAAAAACAAACTGCTGAAAAGAGTCCAGATGAATGTCATGGCAAGTCAAACTGAACTTGATGTGATAAACTGAACCCTATGCCCTCGGGAGAACAAGGAGTTCCAAGGCAAGATATGCCAGGCTTTGAAAAGCCTACAAGCAGAGGACAGTGAATCTGGAACTGGTACTCCTTTGCTGACTTTCTTGCTTGTTTGTTTCAGTATTCATTTGAATGAGTTTTCTTTGAAATGAGTCTCCAAGTTAGGAAAAAAAAAAAAAGAAAGAAAGAAAGACTGACCATTAAGACTACAATGTATCCTGTGTAGAAGGCTTCTTTAAACTGCAAGTTGGGTGGGTCCCAAAGGCCGTCTGCAGCACAAATGCAACAAATAATAAACAGACATGGTTTCACCGGCATAGCAGAAGCAGGTAGTGGTAAGGGATCCATTTTCAGGAACCCATGCATAAGTGGTATACCTGTGAGGAAAACAATCAATCAGGAAGATGAAAAAACAAAACAAAACAAAAAACCAGGATTGCCATCTTCTAGCAAGTAGGGGTAGAAAATGGGGACGTGTGATTGGGTGGTGTCAGAGCAGGTCACAAATACTGATGGAGTTGTAGTTACTCTGGCAGCGACTGTCTGAGTGTCCACCCTTATGCGACTTCTTGAACGGAATCTTGATAGTCTCTCATGCTCCTTTAAATGTACTGTTTGTGATTTTGATTTTCACAGGAATGAATCAATTTCTATGGTTTGGTTTTTTTCTTGACATCTGAACACACCTTGTTTCGGGGCAGGGAGGGGTAGGCTTTAACCAGAGGTGCCTATGAAGACACAAGGAGGCGAATTTACAGGCAAGCCCACCAAATAACAACCACATAAGGAAAAGTTAAAAAATCAGGGGAAAAAAAAAAGATCCTTAGTTGAATGATTTGCTTAAATGTTGGCATTGGTGTATATAGCCCAGCAGTCAAGGGGGTTTGCCTGTTCTCTCCTGCTAAGCGGCTCTGTCATAGCTTCCCCACGAGGCCTTTCCTTATGAAATATGACTTCCCAGCGACCTTGCATTTCCTACCTTTGTGCTGTGGCTTTCTCCTCCCTCCAACCTGCTCTTCCCCAGCTCTGTCTGATCAGCCACCACAGCTCGACCTCTTCTGAGAAGCCACCACGGTCACTTCAATCCGAAGTGCCCTGGCCCTTTCCTGAACTCAACAACAGCCCTGTTCTGGAAGCAGTTAACCTATGCCCCTTGTCACACCCACATCTTTGCCACCCAGATCTCTTTCCTCCTAATCGCAGAGCTTGACAATATTTCTTGTCTTCCCTGGCAGGTGCATGACTGTGTTATTCCCACCAGAGGCATGTGACTCCTCAGAGCCTGGCTATCACACACAGTTGGTTGCCAGGGACCTGATTTTACAGCCTTTGGAGACTGCAGTGATATCAAGGATCAGAAGACTTTCTTATAAAAGGATAAGTAAAAAAATATATATATATATATATATATGTATATATATATAATGTTTCTACTAACTATAGACATCTCTCTTCCTCCTCCTCTTCTTTCTAAAAATGTTTTTAAAAAATAAAATAAATATTTTTTAAAAAACAGTCTTAGTTCCCAGAATCAGACTGTATCTGGCCTGTGGTCAGAATGGATTTTCTGACCCCTGCCCTAGAAAGAAATACTTTAGGTCTTAAAATACTGTGTGGAACAGGACCTCTCTCCCCCTGCCTCTACATTCTCTGTATTCTCAGTGGGATTACAATGGGAACTGGACTTTTCTCTGTGAGTTTTCTCTGACCTACAGGTGTGTGATTGTCTATGTTCGAAAGCAGGAAGACCCGTGAGTAAGTATGCTAATTTAAAGAACCGGAGACTCATTTACCCTGGTTGCTCCTCTTCGATAGTCTTGCTTGTATTACCTAACTATCCTCTGCTACTCTACTTTGCCTGGTCCACAGCTGGAGGACATCATGCCGCAACCGATCTTCCCATCCAGAGCAGGCTGTTTCAGCATCATAGCTTTAGAATCCAACAGAAGTCTTTCAAGGAGAATCAAGGGACAAGCTTGGAAGTGTGAGAGGAAGCGTGTATGGCATCTGCAAAGCTTGCAGCAGCTTCGGGAGGGTGTCACTTTGAGTGTGGAGCAAGGCTTGGAATCCTTACCCTCCCTTTTGCCTCCTGAAGTTTTAAAGAAAAGAAAGGAAGAAAGATCAAAACGACAACAACGAAACCCCAGACCTATGATGTTTTTCCCTTGTTCTGGTTCCTAGCCCCTGTGAGAGCCCACACTTTGGTAGTCAGTCAGTGGGCAGGGGGAGGGGAGATGGAGGAAGCATGTCACCATGGTGATGTGGTCCACTCAGCATCTCACCAGCATTGCCTGGTACTCTCCTTTAAAGGGAGCTCAAGTTCACCTGCACGGGCAGGTCCTTTCCCTTTAAAACAGCAGATTGTGTTTGTTTTGACAAGATTCCCTTCCTAAGGTGATGCTCATCTTCTACCTTGAAATTGCAGACTTCCTCAAGATCAAGCTGTTTTCTTCCTGAAACACACTCAACTCAGCTACATCTGAGCAAAGTGAACCGGACACGGAGAGAGCACTACCCTTCTTGTTCTTGCTCTACCTGTTCTGAAAGCACGCCCGGAGTCAAAGCACAGGGCCACTTTCATCATGGGCTCCAAAGGGCAGCATTCCACAGTGGAGTGGACGGGCTCGCAATTTTTGGTATATAGTTTATAAATAATGAGTAAAGGGAAACTCAAAGTTTCCCAACTTCCACCCTCCCAGCCAATGATAAATATTTGAAGATACAGAAGGGCTAGTCACACCGGTGTTTTATTAAACTGTGTGCATGCATGTGACTATCACACTGTGCTCTTCAGGTGCATGCATCTTTTTCCCTTTTCTTCTTTTCCTGTGCATGGTGTGAGCGTGCTTCTGTTTGTGAGTGTGCGACATGCATGTGTGTTTGTATGTGGGTGTGGGTGTGCTTGTGTGTGTTTGTAGATGCATGTGCAGCTGTGCACACGTGTGTGAAAGCCTGAGGTTATCACCAGGAATATTTCTTCCAGCTTTCCCACCTTTTTCTTCGAGGCAGGGACTCTCAGTGAAACCCAGAGTTTACCTGTTGTGCTAAGCGCGGTGGCCAGCTTGCTGAGGATCCCGTCTCTACAGAACCAGGCTGGACTGTGGCTGGCCGTGTCCATCCAGCACTGCATGGGTTCTGGGGACCCATCGTTCTGGGGATCCAAATCCAGGTCCTCTTGTTTGGGTGGTGAGTGCTTTTTCTCCCTGACTCTGGGTACAGTTTGTAAAAAGATCAGTTAGAAGACAGACAGCTTCTCTACACCTGGCTTAAAAAGGGCCCTGCTTTGTGTCTCGGATGGTAAAAACCTTCTTTTCCCAAAATAATTCCCATTTTACGTCTTTGGATGAAGAAAGCTTCACATTAGAGCTTAATTCTCGGCAACTACAAGCAATGCACTGTGAACTGGTTTGTATGTGAGCTTTGACTTCACCAGCTTTTCTTATTTGAGTAAGGCAAATAAACAAAATAAATTACAATGAAATGCTCAGAGCTCATGTGTTAACTTGTCCAGTTACTCAGTCCCCTGAGAAACTATCTTTGTGGGCCCTTAAGAAGCAGCAAGCCTACACCTGCATAAAAGCACAGTTTTTGGACATCCTGATGCATTGTCTTTAGTCACTGCAGGCTTTGTGGTTCCTTCCTCTCTGGTAGGCCATTTGGTGCTCCTCACCTGAATCTAAGGCTCTCAGGAACCAGGGATGGGAGTGGGAGGCAGGGAGAGGTCGAGCTGATGGAAAATGTTCCACAAATAAACACCTGTGTAGTTTGTTCAGAGGTCGTACAGACTGACCCAGAGAGATTGAGTGGAACGGGTGGCATCTAATCCTCTACCTTTCCTCTCATTTAATTATTTGAAGTATAATTTAGTAGGCAGGTCTAGCTCGTCTCTAAGTGTTTCTTTTAGAAGAAGGTTTCCGTTTATTAAATGGATTGACTGGGATTTGCAGTCTGGTTTTGCACACCTCTCTCCCCGCAAAAAGGAGAGCATGTCAGGCTTCAAGTATCGTAAGACAGAATCCATAGAAGGCTACTGTGAAGAAACAGCCTCTTCGAAGGCTTCTCATTTGAGCCTCAGGTCAGTCCCAGGTTATTTGGGAGCTGGGAACATTTATTTTCTCTGAATCACAGATTCTGACTCAGATTCTGGAACATTATTTTACAAGTTCTTGCTCTTTTTTGTTTTTTGTTTTGACATACATATAGAAAAGTTAATCATTCTCTGGGAGTGAAAATGCTTTTGTCTGAATGCAGGGAATTTTTTTAAAGGTGTCCTATTTTTGACAAGATTTTTCCAGGAGCATTAAAAATGCAGATCCAAGCCTAATATTCCAAAAGTGCAGATTTGGCCTTGAAATCTCTGTGGGTTTTCATTTTGTCAACAGTATCTTGCTTTCCTAGAAAAAAAAATCACTAAGCTGATTTGTCTCATAATATATGGTCCAGAGAATTTAATAAAGGAAGGACTCATAGCTTCTATGAGATCCAACCACATTTCATCAAATGACTATTTACCGTCCTTTATGGTCCATTTTAAAGATAAATTTAAGGGTGAGTGTCCTGGAAATGATCTTTGTATTGTTCATGAAGGCTCAGACGAAACACAGACCTTGCATTATGTAAGCGGTCATGGGCAGGAACTCCCCAGCAGCAGATGCTTCATCTGTTTTTGTGTTTCTTCCAGTGATCTCTTATTTTATATTCACATACCCGTCAAACTATGAACATTGCTTGATAGTCCACAAAACAGTGTGCCATCTTGGAAGCAAAAATAAAGACATTTCATAGTCCCACTTACTGGCCTATTTTTCTCATATATCTATAACTTTGTAGGAAATGACTTGCTAGAAGCCAGGAGTTGGATATCTTTTTGTAAAATCATACACAGTTACAATAGAGGGATAGAAACCTTTTGTGCTAAATGGGTGTGGTGACACACACCTGTGACCCCGGTATTCAAGAAGGAGAAGGATAATGAGCTTAAGCCTTGCCTGGACTGCTCTTATCCACCCTGGTACCTCATCTTTCGATCTCAGCAGAAGGGCTGCCTTCCAAGGATCTCTCAGGGCTGTGATCTCTCCGCATATGATCTGAGCCCATCCCCACCAGGGCTTTCACTATGTGATGCTCCTGGTCTTGGACTGTTTAGCACAGTATTGTCACGGGGAAGTAGAAACCATCTACTCTCTGTGGGATAAGCCAGCACCAGAATGCTGTGTGACAAGTTAGGTGGTATTTGTTTCTTTAAGTGATAGATTGATGCCCAAGCCAAAACACAGAATTATTTTAAAAGACCCCATATGGAATAAAGTATGTCCATAATCCCCAAAGACCAGTGTCCTTACAAGTAAAAGAAAAAACTGGTTCCCATGGGTTGTCTTCTGATATCCACACATGCACCACACCCACACCCATATACATACACAAATTAACTAAAAGTTTAAAAAGAAATAAACATTAAAGTGAGATTTTTGTAATAAAAAACCTGTTGTGTAGCAAATGGACTACCTTTCTACAGGGATTCTTTCCTTTGGCTTTAAATAATACTTCCATTGCTTTATTGGAAATGCTTGTAGGAGGAAGGAGTTTGCGGTAAGTTTGTGCACAGGTTTTAGCTAACATCATCCAATAATTTAAAGATACATTTTATACATTTTCTATGTGTGTAAGTGTTCACGTCTGTGCATATGTGCACATAGAGACTGAACATCAATGTTATGTGTCTTCCTCTCTATCTCAGTTTTTGAGACAGGGTTTCTTACTGAACCCAGAACTTGTGTATTCAGCAAGAAGAAGAGCCAGCGGGATCCAGGGCTCTCTTTCCACTGCTCAGAGTACAAGTGTGTACCACTATGCAGCCTTTCCACAGACAGCTCTAAGTCTGAACCCCAGGCCTGATGCTGTCATGGCAAGCTCTTTATCAACTGGGCTGTCTCCACACCCCACCCCCACAACGGCAGCGCACCTGTGGCTGGTACACTGGAGGTGTGCTGTCGAACTTCTGCCGACTACGCTCTTTCAGGAGAAGTTCACATAGCACGTCTATGTGGGACGATTCGAGACCAGAAGGATTGGTGTGCAAATGATATTTTCTGGGCTCTTAATTCTCAGAGCCCATGTGTGACTTGGCTTTCTCTTGCTGTGAGCAGATGCCCAAGGGAAACAACTTAAATGTTCCTTAGTCTCCTGGTCTCTAAAGTCCCATTCTGTGTTCGCTCAGCTCCATTCATTCTGCTGAATGTTCACTTGACTCTATTGATTCTGGGCAATGAAGAAATCAGAATGAGATAACCACCACCCCGCCAATCCACTCTCCCAGCTGGGTCCAAACTAAATTTCTGCCTCTCCCTAATAGTCCATCAAAGCATAAGCCTATCAATTAATCAGTTGATAAGGTCAGAACCCCCACAATCCAACTGTTTCTCTAAATCCCTATGAATACTGGAGCCTTTAGGATACATTTCAGAGCTAAGCCAGAAAGTAGGGTTGACTGAAACGCTAAGGGCCTACAAGACATAAGACACATGTATTCAGTGTTAAAATTCATTTTTAGTGATTGCTTTTCCCTCTCCCCCCATGACATCACATGGAAAGAATTCATGTATGGATATGTACGTGTGGATCTGCGTGCAACGTGACAATACTTTTTTACTAGGTCCTTTGTAAAGCTGCTGTAGCAAGTTCAGTTTATACTAACCATCTTCTCATAAAACAGTTTATGTGCGTTTTCATGGCTCCTGGACAACGTGACAGTAGCTTGTTCTGGGCTATGTTGTCCTGTAACTGGAGTTTCCTCTCTGTGCATTATCCATAGAATAAACACAGAGAAACAAATGGATGGGCCAAAAAAAGAGCTGGCCTTTCGGGGAGTCATGCGCAGGGGCTGCGAACACTTCCTGTCTCATGGAGAGGAAGGACCCACACCGTGGTCTGTCATCTGTGCTGTCTGGCTCGGTGTCTCCAAACTTCCTGGAGTAAAACCAAGCTAAACAAAGAGAAAACGACAATTTCTCTGTGTTTTGGAATTCTAAACTCCTGTTACTGGAACACTAAATCTTTCAACCTCTGAACACTGCGCCTTCCAAGATTGACAGTGGTGTTTACAGTTTGTTTTTTAAACTTAATGTTTCCAATATGTAGCTTACATATTGTAATAATGGATTTTAATGCGATTCCCCAATTCTGCTAATCCTCGCATCAAGGGCAAAATGTTGGCTCATTAAAATTAACTTTTGAATTCCATTTTTTTGTAAATAGCTTAAACAAAATTCATTCTCCCTTAAATATCAAGTGAGCATTGGAATGTGAGCAAACGAGAGGGAAGTCAGCAAAATAGACATAACTGTTACCTTACACTGTGAGTTTGCCAATCTTTTCCAAATGTACTTGTTACTCAAATGACTTCTGTATCAGATGCAGTTTTCATTCGCCTTTGTAGGAAAGCACCTCATGTAAAGGACGGATTATATATCACCTAGGCTGCATTGCCATCATCTCCTTTCAGTCTGTTGGAAATTCAGCATTACATGCCAGGCAGACAAGGTGACAGAGTATGGAGCTTGCCACTGAGAAAGAGCTGGTTTGGTTCTGGATAGATTTAGGGAGATGGCGTGTTCGTGAGAGGGCAGCAGAGGGGAGGTCGATGTACCCAGGGCAAAGGCACAAAGACTCACCGGATGGGGGAGGGGGCTGCATGCAGGATCTAGCTGACTGATTCTTGAACGCCTGTGTTTTAAATATTTCTTTAAAACCACGTGCTATTGAAACTTTCCCACAAAGTTTGAGGACAGTTATTGAAATTATTTCCTGTTTGCCGCAAGTCTCAAGATGCACAGAGACTAGAAAACTCATCAACCCAGGGGAACACTGAAGAGTGTGCACCTCCTGGCAGTGGACATGAGACAGACTGCCATGTTGCTGGGAGCCGGGTGGCCTGCGTTGCTTATGTGCTTATTGCCTCTGGAGCACTGGGATGGAACCCAGTGCCGAGCGCATGCTAAGTCAGCACCCTACCTCTGCCCTACACCCCCGGGCCAGAATCCTGGTTTTTGGACTGCCAAACCCCAGCTCCAATTTATAGCTCTTTAAAAAATGTGTCAAGTCAATTCAGCTTCACGTGTGGACAGACCCAGTGACGGTCACCAGGCCTCATCACTGTCACAACGTTTCAGCCCCAGACTTCCTTTAAATCCTCCAAGTCCTATTTTTTTTTTCATTATAAAATAAGGATTATAAATGAAACTTTCAGGTCTTTTTTTTTTTGACAAGGTTAAATGGGTTAGTCCCTGAATAGTTTCAATAGTGCTTTATATATCAATTTTGACACTATGAGAAGTCTTTTTTTTTTTTTTAAGCTGTTGTATTCAGGAGGATGGGGACCTTTCTGTTCAAGTAGATTCTATGAAAAAGATAGAAATGAGTCAAGTTCAGTAACTCACCAGCTAAAAATCTGGAGGACGATGTTTCCTATCAAGTCAGGCCTCCTCCACCGTGACATGGCACAAGCCTACCTCGGAGCGAGAAAGATTGCTAAGACCATCCACTGTGGGAGCTGGTTTCTTTGCCCCTGGCCAGACTCAAAAGGCCATTGACATCTTCTTAGCATTTCTAACACCCTGTAACAGGGTCCCTACCAAGTGGCAGAAGGCAATGAGGATATTCAGATTCTGGGGCAAATATCAGTGTAGACTCAAGTCTGGCATGTGACCCTGGTTTCCTCAAGTTAATTCTCGATCAGTTTGAAGGGCAGATGCTGGGTCCTTGCTGACTCACCCCATACACAACACAGAACACGGCGGGAGATTGCCTTCTATCTCATCCCCAGCACTGTGGCCTTAGCCAGGTCGTTTACCTCTTCATGACTGAACTAAGAGAGAAATTGGGTCATACCCTTGACCAGCTTAACTCAGAACCTACGGAATATTTATTTGTTAACATTCTGTTGAAATAAACCCTACCTCAGGAAAAAAGTGAAAATCTTCTAAAAGTAAGAACTGAAAGTGAACACAGTTTCGAATTAATACAGTACTCCCAGAAGAAGACATCTTGGGTCACTCTCAGAGAACAGCTTGTGCAAGCTGGTTCTCTCCTTCCACCCTGTGTGTCGCAGGGAGGGAACTTACGTCATCAGAGCTGGTTTTTCTGTTTGTTGGTTGGTTGGTTTTGAATTACAATGTCTGTGTGTGTGTTCTCTGACTTCAACATGCATGCCAGTTACATACACACACACATACACACACAGAGACAATTGGAGAAAATATTGCAAAACACCCTACTTTTTAAAAAGTTTCTTCAATTTTTAACATTGTTCAGACAAGCAGAGAGTTAGTCAGTCTCTTACATTAATAGAAAAAATGAACTTAGCAACAAATTAATTGAAACATCAAAGCTCTATTACTTTACGAGATGTTCTTCTAGTATTGTTTTTCCTTGTTCTGCTCTTTATACACAACTGATATTACGAATATACCCAGCTTTAATTTTTAAATGTTATAAAGAAACAGAAAGAATCACACAAAATTTTTATTCTGAGCTTTATTATAGGTGTGAAAAACTAAGCTTTAGTATTTGTTTGATGCTAATATATTGACTGATTTTCTCCTCACTCTTATGAATCATATGGATATTAGGCCTTGAACTAAATAACAAATGGAACCCTCTAGGCTTATTTTCAAGGATAAAATATCCGTGTTCAATTCATTAAAACAGGACCACTTAGCATATTATTCCATCTATAATCTGGAATTGCCATTAAATGGCTTGTCCACTCTGTGATTGGAAGGCTGGTGGAGAATTCTACCTTAATAAGTTCTGCAGTGGGGTTTACCCTTATTCTCTTAGTGTTTATTCTGGGTAGTGTTTGCAGAAAGACTCTATTTTGGATAAGGACACTGTTCTCACCCTAGGGAGGAAGTGAGCACACTGAGCCTTGTCTCCAGACCCCTAGCAGCTAGACAGGTCAGACAGACAGCTCTGTCAGCCAGGCTCCAGGAAGGCTTCTCCTGTCTCATGGAACAACCAAACAATTGTTACTATTTACAATGGCCCATATGCCGAAGTATTCTTAGAACAATAAGGAAAGGGAAAGTCGGCCACTGGGCAGGAAAGAAGGCTTTCAGGCTACAGCAAGCTCAGAGAATGCCAATGCCTTTTAAATGTAAGCAGCAGGCTGCAGCACCCGCCCAAAGAACAATGCGCAGGGTGCATGCCATGTGCCGGGCACTTGACATACATCATTGTCCCTGGTCACATAGGCACTTCTCCAGCCCAGCGTTATTCCGGTCTTATCTGTAAAGAAACCAAGGCCCAGAGAGACACTATCAATGGAAACACGTTCCTAAGGGCGCCGAATAGTGTAGCCAAGTCCCAATTTGTCTAAATTGGAGCCTACATATTCTTAGGTACCACTCTTAAAAATTAAAAATAAAGAGAAAATTTACATGTCTTTGAAATGAATGCATGATCTTGTTTCTAAAAGCACAAGGCAGTACGAAGAGCACCAGTAACATTTGGAGATGTGCTCTTTTTGAGTTCCTCTGAATTTCACAGAGGCAATGAGAACTTGGAGAAAGCTTGCTAAGTGCTGTATGTGACAGCCTGACAGTTTCCCTCCTCGTATACATAACGGATACCCTTGGATAGCTCTCCAACTATGTAAATGACACACAGGACAATCTCTTGTTCTGCTTATAGTAACTTTAATTCTTAAAGAAATG
This sequence comes from Pachyuromys duprasi, assembly GCA_028658305.1. NCBI lineage: Eukaryota > Metazoa > Chordata > Mammalia > Rodentia > Muridae > Pachyuromys > Pachyuromys duprasi. Next base: position 8,373,962 of record CM053767.1, read on the forward strand.
TGTGCAAAGACTCCAGTTAACAATAACCAAAATAGTCATTTGCCGGGCAACTTGGGTTATTTGCTTTACAAGTGAAATAAGGCTTTAATGTTTTGCTGAGTGTTTCTGATAACTGCTACAGAAAGGAAACAAATCTTTTCTTTAAAATATGTTAAAAGAGAAAAGAATGGGAGAGACGAGCTGTACATTGACTTGTTCGAGGGTCCTTAAGATGAATATACATCAATTCCTGTTAAAGGCTCTCAAGAAACATGAGAACTCACTAGTTTTCTAGTTGTTTCCAACTATATCAGTAAATAATGCTTAGTCTTTGGGTCTTTGTAGTTTCCCCAGGACTCAATCTGTACATATTCTATACTTCAGTAAATGCTATTCACATGAAAATATTTGGAGCTGTCCTTTACACTCTCAGCGGACCAATTATTCTGGCTCTCCTCACTTTTGAGTCCTGCCACTAGCTGCAGGGTATCTACCAGGTAGAGGAGAGGGGTCTTGGGTTCCTGATGAACCAGACTGCCTCCATCTTGGGCTTAAAACAAACTTAGAACAAAACCAAACTAGACTCACTCCTGCTTATGATTAAGCTTCCATTTCTCAAAGATTGAGCTATGCCCCACCTGTAGCTCTAATGATAAATGTCTTTGTGCTGTTTGCTCCAGGAAATAGCAACCATACCTTTATTTTAAGAAGTTATGCTGTTATGACAACCTTACAACTACCTTGCAATCATGCTTTTCTTTCAAAAAGTTGTAATAACTGTCTTGCAAGTCTACCTTTGGTTCAAAAGGTTGTTATGACTACCTTTTTTTGTTGTTTTTTATTCTGCTTCTGTAACCCCACCTATTTTTCCTTCTAAATCCCCCATTTGGAAAGCTCCTACCCCTGAGCTACAAACACCTTAATTTCCTCATGTCCAAGGCTTTCCTATCAAACCCCACTTTAGGGAGAGGCAGCTTGTGTACACAAATAAAAAAGCTTCCTTAATTAATTACTTAACTTAATTAATAATTTGCTTTAATTAATTTAGCCATGATGACTCTGGTCAATGATCTTTCTCCTCAAAATTGGGACTAACTAGCTTTTTTTAATGGCACCCTTGGGATTTTTAGCAATCCATTTGTTCCTACCTAAGAAAGAAGAATTCTGAGCAAATAAATGAGATGAAAGACAAAGATGCCTTGAAGTGAGATTAGATGGTAAGAGGAGGCAATGGACCTCAGGGGGAAGATAAATAAAAATAGAGAAAGTTGCGGTTCCCCTCCCCAACAAAACAGATGTGGACCTCATAGCTCCAGATGTGGTTGTTTTGAGGTGGGTCTTTGGAAAGGTGTTTGGGTGCAGATGATGAGATTAAGCTCTTATGATGAGAAATGCTTTTAAGAAGAGACGCCAAAAGGCTTGCTTCTTTGTCTGTGAAGACCGAGAATGTGGCCATCTTCATGCAAGAAGAGCCTTCACTAAGGAACTGAATTGAATCAGACAGCACATTGATCTTAGATTTCCCAGACTCCAGGACTGAGAAAAGAAACCCTATGGTTTAAGCTACCTACCTTACAGCATTTAGTTTTCACAGCATAAGCATAATAATAGAAACGAGAGGAGGAAAAATAAATTAAAAAGAAATGGTTCTCCAAAAGGAGATAAAGGATTTCTCTTTATTTTTGCCTAAGGTTCACAGAAACCTATGTTAGACTCAAATCATCGATTTATAGGGCTCAACAGACCTAACATGATGCCTGGCGCTCTCTTCAGAAACCACAGCAGCTACTGGGAAAGTCACTCTCAGAAGGTGGCCATAGATAATTGAATTTGATGCATGCCAGCCCAAAGGTGGCAGATCTTGCCTGGCCAATAGCTGGAGAAGTGGTCCGATGCTAACATCTCTGTCCTCTGGGAATGACGATGACTAATCGGACCAATCCTGTCCTCTCTTTTGAGATTTTGAGCTAGAGTTGCCTACAGAAAATCAGCTCACTAGTAGCACAAGATTACAGAAGCACAGAAAGAGGCAGAGGAACAAAAGAATGCTCTAGAGGTCTGGCAGGGACAGACCAGTTAGTGGGTAAGGCCATGTGGAACCCTGAATTACATTTCTGTGCTGCAGTCTTCATGGGAAGCTGTGGTCCTGTCATTTCTGGATGTGAAACTTCTTCTGGACTCTAGCCAGAATCTATTTTTTAAGAGAGGAAGTTCTTTAAGTGTCTTAATGTCTTAATATCTTCATTTCTGTATCACTCCATGGGTCATGACACTCTGACCTCATCTCTTGAGGTAGTCAATAATTTTTTCCTTTCCAACAAAGAAGCATAACAAACTATTATATCACCTACATTGTTCTTTTATTTTCTGGAAAAGGTTTCAAATTACATTAAATGACAGTTTTCTGGTTATCTTGGAATTTCTCATTAAGCTCCAATGATGAGACTAAAAAAGGAACAAGAACCTCCATGTTCTAAGGAGATGTGCTGAAAAAAAAAAAATAGTTGTTAGAAACATTAGAAAAACTGTTAGAAATCCGGACTGACTTAGCAAGCACATTTGCATTTAGCTGCCTGGGCTAGCAGGAAGCAACTGTATCTCACATCTAGATACACTCAAGTCATGTCCCAGAGAACCATTAACGTATTAGCTGACCTGGCTGGTGTTCCCTTGCACAGCAGGACAAATGGAATACTTGTCTGTTTGCTGCTCCTCCTTATAATGATTTGGGGGCCAGAAAGTCTAAGTCTGGAATGTGGGCTCCCAGGCTCAAGATCCAAGAGAGCTACCTGCTAAAGAAATCCTTCTTGCTTCAGTTTTTATTTTATTCAGTTCATCAGTTGCTTAAATGAGGCCCGCTTGCACAGAGAGAATGGTTTACTTACTAGGCATGTCCTGAGGTTAATGTTAACACTACCAAGCCAACAAATGCTCCAAGTTAACACAGGGACTTAGCACCACAGTAACCCACAAGGATTTCAGGGGACTGTATGAGGAGCTAAGCATCCCCATGCCTGCTTATATTTGCCCATTAGATGCTTTTGTTACCCTGGTACAGCGAGGAGAGAGAATCCATTGAAGAGTTAAACAGGTTTAAGTCTGTGTTGGATGTGCAAGAACAGGTATCAACACTGCTTGCTCTCCGAAGGATTTGATGGGCTGGTTACCATGGTGAAGCTTGACTGGAGATGAAGAGACAGACACAGGCCCAGAAAAGCTGAGGTCAGGTGTGATGTGAGCACAAATGCAGAGGCACCTGTTACTAACGCAACCTGGAAGCTCAGCATTTTTATTAGGTGTATCATGGGGGAGGGGTACGTAGGCTCTGTAGGAGTTCTCTGTAAGGGAATACTCTCAGGTGTAAATGTCCAGGACAAAGAGGAAGCTGCAGCTGCTCGTTTTTCTTCACACTGGTTGCTGGCTCTCACTCAGACCTCAGAAATGCCAAACAGCCATTTCTATAGGGCTGAGACGTTAGAGTCCTTGACATGGCTGTGCCCATGCCAACAATACACATTCACTCAGGGTGTCACACACTCAGGGCTACAGGGAGCTACTGAGAAAAGCAGCTAACTGTTCCTCTTCTAAAGTCTAACCTCGTCAAGATTATTATTATTTCTGTGTCGTTCTACAGATGGCAACAGTCTGGCTTCATCTCTTGGGATAATAAATCTTTTCCTTTACGACAAAGAAGCCGCACAAACTATTTTGTCATCCTCATTGATCTTTCATTTTCTGGAGAAGGTGTCAGTTACAGTAAATGGGGCTTTTCAGGTTATCTTGGAAGTTTCATCCGGAGCTCTCAGGTTGATGATAGAAAGAGAAGAAGGTGCATCAGCCATGCTTCAAGTATCCTCTCTTCACTGCTGTGATTGCCCAACTTTCCCATACTGTTGACAAAATACATGAGAAAGCAACTTAAACGAAGAAATTACTTTTGTCCACGTATTCAGATGTGTCCTTCCATGATAGCGTAGGAGTGTATGATAAAAAGAAAAAAAAAGCATGTGTAATGGCTCCCAGGAAGCAGAGAAAAGGGGCAGGAAGGTACCAAGAACAAATATCCCCAAGCACTAGCCCTTGGGCACATCTGCTAAAAATGTCCAGAATTTCCCCAAATAATACCACCAGCAAGGGACCAAGCATTCACCCATGAGTCTGCCAGGGACACACTGTGCTCAAACCATGACAACGTGAATATCCTCTTGCTGCTTATTCTGTATTTGTGGCTGCCAGAGATACACGGAATAATGTACAACATCTGTGACAGGAGTTTGAGCCCCACGGCCCTTGCTTCATACTCATAATCAAGTCCAATTAGGGGAGACCTGCAATGCTTCTTCCTCCTGTCAGGCAGAGACCTATCTTTGCCAGTGCAAAGATGCAACTCTCATCATGACCACAGAATAGTGGTCTTCAACCTTTCTAATGCTTTGACCTTTCACAAGGTTCCTCACACTGTGGTGACACCCATCATAAAATTATTTTTGCTACCACTTCACACCCACGCATTTGCTGTTGTTATTAACTGTGGTATGTAAATATATGTGTTTTCTGATTGTCTTAGGCAATCCCTGTGAAAGTGTTGCTCCACAACCCAGACGGGTCTCCACCCATAGGTTGAAAATCATAGAACTTTTGCACAGTACCCTCAAGGTTGAGTTATCTGTTCCCTTAGCTACTCTTGTAAATGAATAGAACTATTTTGTGCAGAGGAATTTGCTTAACACCTTCTAGATTGTAGGTTCATTGAAATCACAGAACTTACCTTTGTACCCACAGCACAGAGCTCAAGGTCAAAAACAGGACATGGGTCCACTTAATATCCTTGCCAGAATGGATTAATGAATTAATAAAAAGAGAAATTTCAAGCATTTGCAGAGATATTTGCCAAGAAAGGAATTTTAAACGTTGGCAGTATTTCAATAGTTTCTACTTATTGCATCTTTTCTCTCTTATTGTTAAAGTTTATTTCCCCATGGTAAACAGCAGTTGTTCTCAAATTGCAGTTTAGCCAACTGCAGAAATCCCCCACCCACCCCAGGATCCCTTTAGAAGGTCTGTGAGATCACAGCATTCCTAATGATTTCCTTTTCTCGCTGTTTGGCATTCGCACTGATGTTGGTGAGAAGCGGGGCGCCTTGGCCTGTGGAGAATGGTGGTAGCAGACTGCACTCCTCACCGCGAGTGCAGTGGTAAGGAAAGAAGGAGAAAGCCAGCTGCACCCAAAACTTCCTCAGTAAGTCAGTGAGGGTGTTAACTTCAGACATCTCGGCCTCTGAAGGCAGTGCTCTGAGCAGCACAGTGGGGTGTCCGGGAGGCTCCCCTGCTGCTTGATGAAGCTTCGTGTCTGGCTTCCTCAAGGGCACATGTATGTATGGTGACTCTCAGGTGAACTTGACATCCTTCCATGGGATACTGTTGGTGTTGGAGATATCAACTGACAAACTATGGTTTTTCATCCTTGAAGGTTTCTTTTATTTTTTGTTTTTCTCTTCTTTCCTTCCTTCTTTCCTCCTTTCTCTATCTATCTATCTATCTATCTATCTATCTATCTATCTATCTATCTATCTACCTACCTATCTACCTATCTACCTATCTACCTATCTTTTGTGACAGGGTCTCTTTTTTCTCTACATAGCCCTGGCTGCCCTGGAGCTCACTATGTAAACCAGCTTGGTCTCTAACTCCTGGTCTCTTAGAAAATTCAGCTTTTACTGTCAGCCAGATACTAAAGAGATCAACAAAACTCTAAAACTCTAAAACAGAGGTTTGGAGAGATGGCTCAGCGCTGCTCTTGTGGAGAACCTATGTTTGGTCCCCAGCAACCACCTACAATTGCAGGGGGTAGTCGGTATCCAACCTGATTTTTTGTCCTCCTTGGGCATCCAAATGCATGCAAATACACGTACACATAGAAAACACACACACATTTGTTTTAAAAAGTATGTAAAATATGTGTTTTAATTTCTAATACTGTTAGGAACAACAGACATCCTCTATACAAGCTGAAGTTTCTTTAGGTTGATTTCTTAACAATTCCTAAAAGTGTTAAGCCGGCCTGAGACCCAAACACTGTTCTGCCTTATTTAAAAAAAGCATCGAATGCTAAAGAAAGACCACAATTTTGCTAACAAGAAGAAAAAAAAATTTTCAAAAATTTTCTAAAATGATTTCTGTTTGAGAGGTTAAGCCAAAGTTCCAAGCTGTACATATGGAAAGTGAGGTACACCAAGTGCTCTGGCTGGCTGTGTGTGTCGACTTGACACAAGCTAGAGTCCTCAGAGAGGAAGGAGCCTCAGTTGAGGAAATGCCTCCATGAGATCCAGCTGTAAGGCATTTTCTGAATTAGTGATCAGTGGAGGAGATTCCAGCCTGTGGTGGGTGGTGCCATCCACGGGCTGGTGGTCCTGAGTTCCATAAGAAAGAAGGCTGAGCAAACCAGTAAGCAGCACTCCTCCCTGGCCTCTGCGTCGGCTCCTGCCTCTAGGATCCTGCCCTGCTTGAGCTCCTGTCCTGACTTCCTCCAGTGATGGACTATGATCTGAAAGTGTAAGCTGAATAAATCCTTTCCTCCCTGGCTTGCCTTTTGGTTGTGGTGTTTTGTTGCAGCAATAGAAACCCTGACTAAGACCCTGAAATTAGCCAAAGGCTTTCTGGCCCTCTGATCTCAATTTAAGAGTCTGGTGTGACATGTGATACAGACTCAGTTAATAGATTATATTTGTATGAGAATAATAATTGCATAGACTGGCTTAATCACTAAATATGCAAAATAATTCATCTAATTTGAATCAAGTGAGAGACAATTCACATATCAAACTATATTTGTTCTTTAGTACAGCCAGATTGTGCTATAAAAGGGCTGGGAACCAAACAAGGATCTGATTTGCATTTGCATTTTCTTGTTCAATATTCAGATAACAAAACCAAAGCTGAATTTTAGGTTATGTAACAATAAGGTATACACTAAAATGTACAATTCTCTTCAGAATATATGATAGTTAAATGGAATATTTGATTCTAGTGAAGGTTTGGGCTTAAACTTCCATCAAATTCTGTCAGTTACAATAAGTTTCCAGAAACTCCTTCTGTCAAATAATGCCTGAAATGAGCTTTCAGCTTCGAGTTAAGATTTTTGTATACATATTCATTTTATGTACACCTTTAAACTTTCTGATACCCTTCCCTCCACTTAAGAAAAGACAAACAAACATACAGACTCTCACAGGCCTCCCGTGTTGGCTGGATGGTCCCCACCCCCAATTGTAGCGATACGAGTCAAAATTATATAAGCCAAGCTCAGCAAAATTCAAGTACACTAAATAGGTGGGTGCGACCAGTGTTGTTCTCCGCAGATGATAAAGCACTGTCAGCAGACGGCCCAAAGCTCCATCTACCTCTATAGACCGCCTTCCAGTTAGATTAAGGAAATCGCTACTAAGCACAATCACTTGCATCTCTTAACCACACTGCAGTTGGGTATAGGGATACTGTGGTGTAGGTCTCTTCCTTGGGGCAATGACGTTAGGGGGTGGAGTACAGGGAAGTACTTTAGCTCCGCCCTCGGGTACTCTTGCTCTTATGAGGTCTGTAAGAGACTCTCTGATCTTTCCATCATGTAAGAACACATACACACACACAGAGATACCTATTTGTGTGTTTGAATACATGCTGTCCATGAAGGCCGAAGGCAACCTCACGTATCAGTCCTGGGCCCTACCTCCTCTGAGACAGGGTCTCTTTGTTGTTCGCTGCTGGCTTGTTGCCAGGCCAGCTGCCGGGAGCTTCCAGGGACCCTCCCCTCTCCATGTCCCACTTCCTTTCCGAGTGCTGAGATTACAGGCATGCGCTGAGGTGCCAGGAATTCAAACGGAGGTCCTTAGCATATACACCAAATGCTATATCCCCCGAGTCATCTCTGCAATCCAAGAAAGGTATCTTCTAAGGAGCCAGGAAACATGTTCTCATCAGACACCAAATCTTTGACTTCCTGGTCTTCAAGGCTATAAGAAATAAATCCCTGCTGGCACGAGCCGCTCAGTTTATAACGTTCTGGGAGAATGGTCCAATCTGAGCAGTGTCCTGAATTTAATCACGTAAATTATTTTTGTTATCTTCAGGAAGTGAAAACATAACAGCAACAAAGACTGAAACATTTAAGAATCCATGCCAGGTACAGTGGTAGACCAGCTATCCCAGCGCTCGGGGAAACTGGAGGTGTGACCTTGAGTTTGCCAGTCTGAGCTATGTAGGAAGACCCTGCTGTGAAGGTCTTAAAGGTGATTTTAAGCTGTAGCTAGAAATATGAAGCCTCTGAAAGTTTCTGTGCTCACAAGCTGGAGGAGCTCTAAACAAAGGCCATGCTTATCTCGGATCAGTACACATCAGCTCCCACTTTCTGAGTGGGAACCGTTTACTTTTCCCAGTTTAAATATATTAATCTTCTATGTAAAGGATACTTACTCCCAGTTAGTGAATCCTGACTACATCTGCCCTAATCTACAGTCTTAACACATCGGTCAGCAAAGTCTGCCACTAAGGGTCAAATGATCCCTTGCTGTGTTGTAGAAGTGTGACTTGAAAATATTTGGAACATTCTTATTTTATTTCTTTATTTTTCTGAGATAGGGTTTCTCTGTGTAGTCTTGGCTGTCCTGGACTCACTTTACAGACCAGGCTGGCTTTGAACTCACAGAGATCCTCCTGCCTCTGCCTCCTGAGTTCTGGGGCTACCACACCTGGCAAGGAACATTCTTAATATGAAAGAAAGGCCATGTGTGCTTTACAATGTGTAGAACAGTTACTAACCAGCCCTTTATGGAGGAATACTGCCATTCCCTACTTGGGAAGATATCAATGAAAGATCTAACAACATTAGTTTTATCCGAGAAACAGGTGGGTAATGCGTCTACCTGTGTGTCTTCTTTGTCCCCCATCGTCTCCTATCCTGTACTGAATCACTTCTAGCTACTAAATTAAAGTCATTCCTTATAACTCCTACACTTAAGCAACTTCTAGTATCCCAACTTTTATTTTAAAAGCAAGTGAGATGCTGGTTTACTTGTTTTATAAGAAAGGATCCCAGTTCTTAAAATTTATTTTCTTTTGGATTAGTTATTCTTTTTTTTCTTTAAAATGATTTTTTATTTCTTTATTTTTATTAGGATACAAATTAATAGGTATTTTAATTTTTTATTACAGTTTATTCACTTTGTATCCCAGCTGTAGCCCCCTCCCTCGGCCCCTCCCTCTTGTCCTCCCATGCGACCTCTCCATGTCCACTGATGGGGAGGTCCTCCTCCCCTTCCATCTGACCCTAGCCTATCAGGTCTCATCAGGTCTGCCTGCACTGTAATTACTCTTACTCTTTTTCTTCTAGTGATAAAGTTGATGATGCCATCCCAGAGCCACAGTACGGTCAGGAGCAAGGTGTCAAGTGTTTAAAGACAAGCTCTTGCCTCCCAGATGGAGTGAACAATTGCTGGACTCAGGAAAAAAACAACAAGACATTAACCTCATTTTCTGAATCTCTTACCCAGGAATTAAAACAAATGATATTTGCTTGGTAAAATCGAAATGTCTTAATGCTCCCCAAACTTGTGGAGAAGTTCTCTCTCAGAGTTGCAAGACCCTTCATGAGCTTTGTCAGTTGTCAGTTGTGATTGCTTAGAATGCTGCCTAGAGCCTGAGAATTACTTGTTGCTGATTGGTCATTACCCTGCTCTTTACCTGGTTCAGAAGATGCATGTACAGAGCCACAGAAGTCACAATTACTCACCAAGGAAGCAAAGTGTGGCAGGTATCTGAGCTCACTCTGGATATCCACTGGACTATTTAAGAAGGGGCATTTGCAACTCCCTGGGGGCCATGCTGTTGCTGCAAAAAACGTGGGGATGTGCAGACTGTTGACCACAGGACTCAGTTATGAGAACTCTACAAAGCTGAAATGGATGATGTGTTCTTCCCTGAAGGCAGATGGGTAGCTGGTAAGAACTTCCTCCAACAAGGAAGTTGGGATCTCTGCCACATCCTCCACCCCCTCACAATGCCTGTTTCCTCCTCCTGGAACCTGCCGCTGAAAGCAGGGACCTGTCGCCAGAAGAAAGAAGCTTGCAGTTGAGGTTCCCACCTCCCTTTTGTGGGTGGAGGGTGGTCTGAGAACTTGATTGATGACTGTGAGGCAGTGTGCTGAATCCAGGAGTAATTGGTGAGTCCATCTTAACTAATGCCTGCTGTGTTAAGGAATGCAGATCTAGAACTTAACACAAGAAGCCGCTGTGGTCATTGGGGCTGTACCCAGAATGCCCAAGAAACTACTTGCTTCTTACTTCTGGCACAGCCGTGGCCAGGAAACAGCTATCTGAGGCCTTTGGGAGAGACAGTGTCCTTTGGGCCATTGTTAAACTCTCTGAGAATGGAGAGAGCATTTTTTCAAGCAGAATCTTGCCTGGCTTTCCTGTAAACTAGAGGCATGAGTAATTAGCCACCCCACAGCCCCATGGCTTGGCTAGGCTACTAGACCTCTCTGAGGTGAGGAGCTTCTACCTGCCTCTCTGGTACCCCGCATTCCTGGGCATCGCCCTGACCTCCCACACAAGGCTCTCTCCTTCCCTAATTGCTTCTGCCAGCTTGGACTTGAATCCAAATTGTCCAGACTGTTGTTCTAAGTGAATACTTGGGGAAGCTGGGATGGCTGGACCTTGAAGTGTCTTTGATTGCACACCTCTCCCTTTGTTTATCCCCAAGACCAGGCTTCAACCTTCGTTCCTGCAGACTTTATGCTCAGGGCACTCTCTGAGCAGATACTCATCTGAAGTCTGAGCTTTGGACTACCTTCAAGAATCCAGCTGTGTCTTTTGGTCAGGGCTGATGTTATTACATTTGCATTAGTAACTTACCCTCCAGCTCTGAGCCCTAGTTCCTCCTGAGCCTGCATGTCATCTTGGCCACACAGCCAGCCTGGCCAGTCCTCTGCAGCCTGCCTGTGGGTGGCTGCTCTGCTGGAGCCACATGGCTGTGGCAGTTCCCAAGAAGTCACAGAGCAAAGTTAAAACTAACATTTAACGAGAGTGCCGTGGGCCAAGCATCTAAGCAAACTCTCCCGTGGAGTCTGGAAAGAATGCCGGACAGATTTCTTAAATTACCCTGGATGAGAGTTCTGACAGGGTCTGGCAGTGGTGACCCAGGCCTTTAATTCCAGCTCTTGGGAGGTACAGACAGGCGGATCTCTGTGAGTCTGAGTCTAGCCTGTTCTAGAGAGAAAGGTTTAGGACATCCAGGGCTGCATAGTAAAACCCTGTCTCAGAAAGAAAGAAAGAAAGAAAGAAAGAAAGAAAGAAAGAAAGAAAGAAAGAAAGAAAGAAAGAAAGAAAGAAAGAAAGAAAGAAAGAAAGAAAGAAAGAAAGAAAATTCTGAAGGGATGCCTGGATAAGAAAGTAAAATAAAAACTTCCCCAGAGAAGGGAGTATGTCATCATCACTGGAAATGATGGAATGATCTGGAATCAACAGTTGATCCTTTTATTGGCTCTTTTTATAGATAAGGATCAATGACTTAGCCAACATAACTCTTATGAAAACACAGGAAAACTAGGACCAGAACATTTCTCCCTTCTGGCCATAATATTCTTATTAAATAAGTGCCCAGTGCCTATATAAACCACACCATTGCAATTCAACAATGCGGGAGTATGTGACTGGTGTTAGGAAAGATGTGCAAGACCTAGGTTGTTTATTCCTACCACAGAGTTGGAAATGGGCGAAAGCAATGTACAACTGATATAAAACAAATAGTAGTTGATGCTCACATAACCAAAATGCCCTCCTGTGTGAGCATTTGCTGATCTATCAAGGTTTTTTGGTTGGTTTTTGTTTTGTTTTGTTTTTATTTTTGTTTTTTTGGCTTTTAAGATGGTTTCTCTATGTTCTGTGTAGCCATTTCTGTCCTGGAATTGCTTTGTAGATTAGCCTGGCCTCGAACTCACAGAGATCAGCCTGCCTCTGCCTCTGAGTGCTGATATTATATCTATCAAGATTTTAAAACTACAAATAACATTAAATAAATTATAAGTATAAAACTGAGATCTTATTACCCTAACATCAACTGTTTTTTATTGCTCATATTCTTTGTTGGGAGCTTTGTTTGCACATGGCTCTCTGTAATGGAAGAACAATTAGTCTCCTGTTCTCAAATGAGACTTGCTAGTTGGGAGATGGCAATATGACCTAGAAGTTTCTTCCCCTTTGGATTCTTTACAGACCCTGCATGAGCCTGACGCTGTCTAAAAGACAAGTGTCACCTGAATGAGCAAAGCTGTTAACCACAGAAATCCTTTTCTGTGTGTGCTCATGTCTGTGTTCTAACTGCCAAATTAGACAGACACTAATCTGTCATTTGTTGTGTCTTCTAGAGGATGTGGAGTCTCTGCATTGATATTGTAAAGAAATTAAGCCGTAGCTATTTATTCCAGAAAGGCTTCTAAGATCCAGTTATTATTGAAAGGAAATACTTCCATACCAATTCCCTTGGTATTTAGTCTAACATCAATGTGGCTGTGTGTGCATGCTCACTTGCTGTTTACTGAGCTATCCTCATCGGGTCAGACTTTCCTGCCTGGAGGCAAAGCTCTAGGTTATACAGAAATTATTCAGAAATCTGGGGTTTGTTTGTTTAAATAATCCTTTTAAAAGCCCTTCTTTAAAAATTTGAAATGTATCCAAATATAATGCCAGGACACGGCTTCAGCAGCTGTCTGGTACTAATAATATAAAAGGTTGTAATTTCCAGTGACCTTGCTTCACTTAAACTCACACACATCCTTGCTTATGACGTACAGAAGCTAAAGTAAAATCAATCAGCATTGCTCTTAGTAACAGAGCGCATGCTGTAGGAGCAAAGCCATGCTTACAGAGCCGGAAAGGTGGCCCAGGGGCTAAAAGCCTGTACTGCTCTTCCAGAGGACCTGAGTTTGGTTCCCAGGACCCATAGTTTGTGTGTGTGTGTATGTGCATATGCAAATGTTCATGCACACACCGTGAACACACTTGTGCACACCTGTGTGTGACTCCAGGACCTAGGGCTCTTCTGGCCTCTGAGAGCTCCCTCCTGCCCCCACATGGTGCTCATAAACTCACACATGTTCACACACATACATATTAAATTTAAAAAAACAATAAATAGTTTAAAATAGTTGCATTTTATAAAAGAATGAAACCACACTTCAAAGGACAGCTGTTAAGATCTTCGATTTTTTGGTCAAGCTGCGGTCTAATACCATTGTATCTGCCACAAAGTCCATCCCACTGGAAAGGGAAAAAAATAGACATTTGTGACATTTCTATATAAGAAACCAAAACTGTGTAAAACTTTCTACTCAGACAGTGTCGCCAGCACTCCACGTGATGCTCATTCCCTCAGAACCGAATGGAAAATAACTGGATAGGGGGTGTTAATATTCTCCCTTGAGATTAACAAGGCTCCCTGTTTATGGAGTTTTAGAGATATCAGAAGTTTGTGCAAAGGCATTTTCACCACAGATTAATTTTTCTTATATCATGCTTCTTGAAATTAAATATCCTTTGAAACTGATACAGTCTCCATGATAAGAAGTGACAATAATAAATTAAATTTATATTGGGAAATGTTCCACAAAAGTTACCTCTGCAAATTCCCAGAAGCTCTTGTGATTCAGTAACTAGTCTCACTAAATTGATCAGCCAGGATGTTGAAGACTCGAGAAGAAAGCCATTCTGAATTCTCCAAGCAAGCCAATAAAAACCCATAATTTGAATTTATGGCTGGTTACCCAGTACATTGTTTTCTCCAGCAATCCAAGTGCTGATTACAGCAAAGCAGCCATTAAAAGTCCCCCAAAGGGTTACATTCAAACTAGTTTATTGCTTCAACCAATATATTTTATCTTAGTCAAATTCAGAGATTTCCATTTTGTGTTCCTTCAGCCGTGGTCTTCCACCAGCTGTGCTGAGCACAGTTTGAACGTTCTCTCTTAGCAGTACCAACAGGCACCTCTGTCTTCCCCTATGCCCATGCTCCTTCATCCACTGTCCTCCATCTCAGCATGACACTGCCATGTGTAATGTGCTTACAATTATTTTTAAACTTCTTTCCATGAGGTAATATCTGCGTGCCAACTGGGGAGAGAATGTAATCAATCCACCCCACAGAAGTTGAATCGTGGGTCATGTGAAAGACAGGAGGTGTTTGATGAGTCTCCATGAGACTGCTAAGCTCATCATCTTGGGCCTGCATCACTCCAGATCTGAGAGCTCCCAGTGCTCACAGGATGGTCAGTCATGGAGTCAGCTCGGGTGGGAGAGAGTTTCTCCTGCATTAATAATGGGGGTGGGTAAAGACAGAAGGGTAGGAGAGAAGAAGAGAGGAGAAAAATGGAGGCAGGGGTGGGGTGGAGAAATGAGGAAGAGGAGAAAAGAAAGAGACAAAAGACAAAGAAAGAGAGAAGGGAAGAAGGCAAGACTGGGTACACATGTATGCGTTTCTGTTCTTTGAGGAAGAGTAGCATTCATGTGGCCAAGAAAGATGACTTTTGCTAAAGGTTGGCATCATCCAGCCAATATCACAGTTTCTGAAGCTGTGTATGAGAAGTTACTAGTTAGGCAATGGTGGTATTGTCAAAGAACGAGATGAAAGTATAAACTACACATGTTGAAGAATGACAGGTGTAACCCTGTGCTGATGGCTGGGACACCTGTAGACGACCATCTAGTTTAGTTGCTAGGCAAATCTGGCATGTAGGTAAGGTAGAGCTGGGACTTGGAAGGGCATCCCCTGCCACTCTAGCAATCTCAACTCAGGAAGTGCCAGCAGCAGCCACCTAGGTCCAAGTCTAAGAGCCTCACTGTACCATGCTTTTTTTTTTCTTATGCCAAAAAAAGTGAAATAAGAGAAAGAAATCCCTTTCTGACTAATGGAAAATGAGCCAGGGATGCCAACCAGCCCTCTTCCTCTCCCTCGCCTTCCCTGCATAAGGCTTATTCTGTTTCTCAGTCATCTGTTATAGCAACAGAAGCTTGGCTCTTCCTTTCTCCATAATCCTGCTTATGTGATCTTTCCAAAACATTGGCACGTTGAACTTCCTTTGCTTAAGGATCTTAAACTCCCAGGCCCTGCCTTTGCCTGAGGAGACAATTTAGAAGCAACTAAGCCAAGGACTTTTGTGACCAGTGGCATATTTAACTCTACAGTCTCTACTTCTCATTAGAGCTTCACCCAGATGTTGTATGAAGTGGTTGATGAGCCTGAAAATGGACATGTTCTTTCCTTGTGCCATGTCTGCTGCTAGGCTGCTTCATCAGCAGGCTTTTCACTCTGTAACCAGCTGCCCGTCACCATCTCTCCCTTGACATCTTTCTGCTCCAACCTGCCCTGCATGCCTCCTGTGTCCATTGTCTGAGATGCTGCTTTGGTGGCTGCTCCGCTCTTAGACCGTCGATTTCTTCATGGAGATACCTGTGAGCATCTGCTTCTTTTCCTAGCTTCACACTACATTTTTTTAAATTCTCTCCTGGACCAATAGCATAGCTCAATTGAGTAAACTCTTGTCAAATATTAGTGAATTGGTAATATTCACTAAGAAGAAGAAGAAAAGAAGGAGATAAGGAAAAGAAGAAGGAGAGATAAGAACAAGAAGGTTGGAGCAGAAGGTTATGATGGCGGAGTTGTTTCTCTGTGGTGCTAATTAAATGATTTAAGAGGAGGAAACCACACTCCCTTTCCCTTGGCCAATTGGATTTAATGTCTTCATTGGCCATTCAGGTGGAGCAAAGGATATAACCTTTTAAAACTAGGCAAACCTAAGTATTTGCCTTGTAACCTGACAGGTGGAACATTGACAAAAACAAAACCAAACAAACAAACCCAAAAATAAAACAAACAAACCAGAGCTAGTTTCTAATCTAGCACAATTAACTGCTTTTGGGCAAAACATTTGCCTGTTTCAGAGTCAGCTAACCGATGTATAAACAATAGAAACTCCATAATTTTTGTAAAGGTAAATAAAATACTATAAAGTACCTACAGTGTTGTATAGAATATATTAAGATCATAACAATTAGGGATTTTACAAGTAATAATCTAAAAAATATGCACCGATAGGTTGTGGAAGTTGAATGTTCTCTGATTGGGGAATCAGCTAGTTCAAATCAATGAAGTCAAGGAAGTGAGCCCGGGAACTTAAAATGGAGCGTTAAGCAGAAGAAACCATCCTGACTCAGGAGAAGTGGGGAAGAGGAAGAGGATGGAGGAAGGAAGAAGGCCAAATCCAGGTCCACCAGGGGAGTCTTGACTGCGCTCCCTTTCCTCCATGCCATACTTCATCTGACTATACGTTAGATGGACATGTCTGGAATAAGTCATATTCTATGCCAGAGAATGCCATAGAGTTGGTCAAGGGCTTCAGAGTGTTTTCTTGTGACTGTGTGGGGCAGTTTCTCCCTGACAACCACCAGCTAACCTCTTAGAGGCAGGAAAACCCTTGTCCTCACACTGCAGTAGCCTGGCAGGTTCTCCATATGTTGAATGAGTACTTTTGCCTCATTCATTACTAGGTCTTCTTTCTTTAGTTTGCAGCCATGACCGTCAGAACTATTCTTATATTAACTTTTGTAAAGACCTACAGCTCTCTTTTTCTCCCCAAATTCATGTGACTGTTGGAGATTCTCTGTATTTCTGTATAAGCTTTGTAATTAGTTTATCAGCTTTTAGATCAATAAAACCTATTGGTTCTTTGGCTGGGGTTAGAGTGAATCGTAGATCAAGGTGAGAATAACTGAAATTTTACTACTTAGAACTTCAGCCCATAAATATCTGTCTGTTCACCCTCCCTAGCACTTATGTGCTAGAACACTTGGTTCCCCATTGGTGATGCAGTTTTGGGAGGTTGATGGACCCTTAAGGAGATGGGGGCTCACTGCAGGAAGTTGGTCACTGGGGGCAGGCCTTATGGGTTACAGCTGACCCCTTTACCAACGCAAGTTCCTCTGCTTCATGATTACTATAGGTTTGAAGCCATCTGGCTCTTATCTCCATGGACACCGTTGTGGCACTGTGTGCTATTTCTGTTGCCAATGTCTTCCTAACCACCATGG
>CM053767.1:8391566-8419239 GCA_028658305.1 Pachyuromys duprasi
AGAGGAAAACAACTGATGATGCATTTCCTCTGGGAGAAAAACAGAGAGCAACTTAGAACTGGCCTTTGAAGATTGTACTTTCCATAAGAAACCAAATACCAAAACTACGGTAAGGTGACATTTGTCATCTTTCAGGTTGGCAAAAGCATGGCACGGGCAGGCCTCCTTTGGCAAGACAAATGGACAGTAACCCTCACAGTGAGTAGAGAAAGAACAAAGTGCCCCAAACCCCATGAAAAGGAACCTGGGAGATGGACCGTATCTGTCAACATTGTATTAGCATCACGTTTACTCTTACACTCTGGTTGTAAGCCTAGCCTTTAAAGCCTGAACCACCTCCCCAGCACCACCCTCATTCTGTGAGCCAGAAACAGCTTGTCTCTGGCTCTAGCCATTACTTATACCTGAAAACATGCAAGATAGGCTATGCAGAAGAATGTTTCTTGTACTAATGCCTGCAATAGAAGGGACTGGAAATTACTGAAGAATTCATCACATAGACTGTTTGAATAAAACCTAGTGTACCTGTGTATTTCAATACTCCATAGCTGTCAAGAAGAATGAGGAGAACACATGGACATAACCACAGAGAAACTTCTACATTAGTTGAAGGAAAGCAATAGATTAAAGACGGGTATATAATATCTATGTGCATACGGAAATAATGCAATACAAATAGAGAATAAAAATGTACCATGGGTAATAAAGGAAGGCAGTACATGGGACAGAGAAAAGGGGGAAAATGTATGTAATACTTTTCCATTACTATAACAAAATACTTGAATCTGAATAGGTACCATATGAGGAAAGGAGATTTGTTCCATTCAGGTTGTGTAAGTCTGAAGAACACGTTTTTGCTGGCATCTGCTCAGCTCTGGGGAGGCTTTCACAACATGATGGTGGAGCCCCATGCAAGAAGAGACCATGATGCAACATAAGAAGCCCCAGGAAAGGGAGGGACCAGTAACAACCCCAACGGGTTCAACATCCTAAAGACTGCACTTTGTCTTAGCATTACTAGTCTGGAGTCTAGGTCCTCAACATGGTGACCTCTGGGGAACAAAGCCCATGCAAACCATCACTGCACAATGTTGGGCTTTGTTCAAAGAAAGTCTTCTGGAGGAAAAATAATGTTGGCAAAATGAATAAGGCTTTGGTCCTAGTAAACAAGGCTCTGGGAGATGATTGTGTGAAGAAATCTCACCTAGCTGGGAAGGTGGGATGGGAAAGGGGTGAGGAGGTGGGGCTAGGGTAGGAAGGTGCTGCTCTCCAGGGTGTTCACAGGGACAGTGCCCAGGCACCAGGCCAAAGAGAACAGCCAGGACAGCAGCCCAGTTCATCCTGGCCAGGAGCATGGCTGGATTCCACCCATTGTCTTGGTTGCCTGTGGTATTTGTTCGGTCACAGAACTGTGGCCATGTAGCTTGCCCCCATGATGGCCTCCAGATACATTAGCAATAGTTTCCGATCACTTTCTTTGACACATTCTTCTATAATTATTTTTGTCTCTCAGGAAGACTGTCCCATTGCCCCTGACCTAAATTTGGGTTTCCTAATTCCATTCCTTTCTCAGCTTGGAAACAGCTTGGAATCTGAGTTAAGCCTCACCTCTGCTGATTTCCAAAGAGGCAAAGATTCTTTTTCAATATATTAATTTTTAAAATCTTCATACAATATGTTATATGTGAGCATACCCTGTCCCCCCATTTCTCCCCTTTGGTCCCCTAAGCTGTTGTAGTTAATTCATTTTATACATGCACATTTTTTAAGTATCTATATAAAACTTAGGAACTACAAATGAGAGAAAACATGCAATACTTGTCTTGCTGAGGCTGGCTCAGTTTACCTGGTAGGATAATCCACAGTTGTGCCCATTTTCTGCAGACAGCATGAGTTGGTTCTTCTTCATGGCTGCCAAGAATCTCTCTGTGTACATACGTAAAAATGAAAACAGTGAGGACCAGTTAGCCATTTGTCCTGAGTTTCTTTGAGAGCACACAGCGCCTCATCTTCCTCCATCACTGTGCTGTTGGACACTGGGCGTGGTTCCAGGGCTCGGCTATCAGGAGTCATGCTGCTAGGAACACCAGTGCTAGGCACCTCTGCAGCAGGGCTGACTGAATGATATAACTTGACATTGTGAAGATTCTAGTTTGTTGAGAAACTTTTTGTCCCTTTAAGACAGGGGCTCGTGTGTCACTAGGAAAACCAAGGAGGTGGTGATCCTGAGGTGCTTACGTCATCTGTGGATACAAATCTTCAAGTACTTTCCTCAGAGAGCTCAGGGAAGCTGGGTCAACAAGGCTGTTCACACCATGACCTTTCCAGGCATCAAGACCCAAAGATCACCAGTTCTGGCCGTTTGCTTCAGCTCTGACCACAGGATTATCCTTCAGTACACCATAGCCTCTAATACACCCAGCAGTGGAAGGTGACGCTGGTGTTAACAAAATGTGCAGCTGTTTCAGGGCCCTAAGGCCACTTAAAATGCTGTCTGCCTTGATGCAGACTGTGCAATAGAGAGGATGGGGACTTTAGAGGACAGTCACCCTCAAAGCCTATCCACTCAGGAACGTGCAAGGAAAAATCCTAAAAATAAACATGGCAGCTAGGCGTGGAAGGTCACTCCGCCTCCCAGCTGGCATGTCCCCTAAGTCCTTCCTCCTCAAAGCTCTGTCTGTGGACAAGTGGCATCAGTGTGACCAGTGAGGTTCTGAGAAGTGCAGAGTCCTGGGCCCCCAGAGTCTATATTTTAACAACATCTCTATTGGATGGCAAGCACACTCAGGTTCAACAGATGCCACACTAACCTGCAGGTATAGTTGGGATGCTCCCGAAGCCTGGCCTGCACCAGCCCCTTGATGCCTCCTGGCTTGGGGACTTATTCCACACCAGTGCGCACTCCAGGTGTGGCCCTGCGTGGGAGCCACTGGAAGGACAGTGTGGGGTGAATCTCCCTTCCTGAGCATCCTGACTTGACTTTGCACCAAGCAAAGGGGTGGTGAGCAACTCAAAGCAGAGAGCCTTAGTTTCAAAACCCAGGAACATCTCTTTTAGGAAGTTAGAAAAAAGAAGGAAAGTTCAACTCTCACTTCTTAGACCCAAGATTTGTGGCCTATAATCCATCTACTTCCCAGAACATGTGAGTGAGGCGCCTCCATTCAAAGAAAGAGTTCACCCCGACTTTCTTCCTCAATTGCCAATTCTATGATGTTCTCTCTGAAGCTGTGTATTCAGCAGGACCAGCTAATGCCCCGGGTGTCTGTAGGATCTACTTTTGCACTTGTGGGCTATAGCATGTAAATTGCTGTGACTGAGAGACATTGTGAGTCAAAGGCCCCTCTGGCCTGTGTGGTGAAACTGTCTCAAGAACCCAAGAGCTGGGAATTTAGCTCAGAGGACGGCTTCAACATCAGAGCTGACAGAGGTTTGTCTTGGAAAGACAATTCTGTGTGAACGATTCAAGCAGTTATGGAGCTAGACTCCCCGGGTTCGAATCCTACCTTAACATAGATCAGTATTCAGAAGGCACCGAATAAGTACTTACTATCATTAAGTAGGTTGGAATAATTTCTGGAAACCTATCAGAATGCCGGTGTCTTGGCATTAGAGAGCATTTTGAATTGATTATCTGAGGACCTGAAGCAGGCTCACGGGAGAGAAAGGCACGTGTATGCCGAAGGACACTAAGACCATTTGCACCAGGCATGAAGCCGTAATCTCTTGGTTCCCCACGTAGGTGCATTGCTTCCCATGCAGGCACATTACTCCTGAGTTGAGCTGCTTAGAAAACTGATGCTGCTTCCCTCTACTTCAATTCCTCCTGTTCTTTTGGGTGAGTGCCATCCAGTTCTTTTCCTATTGCAAAGTCTGTGGAGTGTGCCATTCTCATTAACTTCTTTCCTTGCATCGATGATGGAATGCAAGAGGCAGCCTGAAGCCATTGCCATACAACCGAAGAGCTATCAGAATAGAACCAAAAAAATCAAAGAGCCATATAGAGTTGGAAATTTTTAGCACTGACATTTTTTCATTTTAAGGATATGCTAATTGTAATAAGGTCTTTTTTATTTTTATTGAAAAAGTCTTAAAATAGCTCCTAGTAAATGTGAGGTTTTGCGAACAATACTCGTGGTATTCTGTGTGGTGAGTCAGCTCCTGGGTGACATCCTGCTCTGGGTGTCAACTGGCATGACTCTGAGACTTAGTGCCAAGATGGTTAATGTGGTCCCAGTGCGAAGGGGCCAGGTACCCTGTTTTATAGTGTGCAGAAGCATGAGAATGCATGAAACATTTGCCACTATATCAAGCACAATTTAGGTGGGGATTTAGAATGCTTCCAGATGTTCTATGAAAGTCAAGAAGTTAATTTTAATCCTTCTTTAAGTGGTATAGACCCTTAACAAGAGTTTATCTAGAGAACTAAAGAGCTGTCCGCATTACACAGTTTTGAAAATGCCGAGGAGTATAAGGATAACCTTCTGATTATCTCATACGACACTGACAGCTAACTTTAAAAATCTTGATGTTTTTCCATCAGTAATATTGTACATAAAAAATCTAATCAATATTTTGCGGATAGGGTTACATGACTATATATATATATATATATATATATATATATATATATATATAGAGAGAGAGAGAGAGAGAGAGAGAGAGAGAGAGAGACACTTAGCACCATGCCTACATTGCTATAAGAAAGGCCATAAAGCACTTAGTCAATAACTGCTCAATAAAGCTTAACACACAATACTACCCCAAACTCCAGAGTCTCTGAGCCTTCTCCTGCCAACACCTTGAGTGTCCATCATGAGCAATATATTTTAGAGCAGCATCTATCATGTGGTAAGAGCTCAATAAGGTGTAAGAGTTTTTGTTATTGCTCCCAGACGATCATTCTGAATTATTCATTCATTCATCAAATATTTTGAAAGCACTTAGGCATCTCAGTGACTTGAGGGAACCTATGGAATGATTGTGGCAGCGTAGCTGTTTTGGATGTGAGGAATGCAGCCTTGAATCAAGACAGCTGTGTTCACAAGACTTCTCCAGGGTTTGGCCTACTAACTCCCTAGGGCAGGGAGTGGGGAGAGTCATGAACCTTAGAAGGCTCCCAGAGACAGAACTCACAAGCCTCCATGGGAAACTCACAAGTCCCTCTCCATTTCCAAAGTTATGTAAGATGTGAGCAGTTGGCTGGGTTAGGGTGCTTTGATAGACTAGCTACCTGTAAGTCACCCGAGGCGTTACAGCTTGTCCTGAAGCAGCGTGCTCTGGGTGGGACTCCTTAGCGCCCCACGGGACTTTCAGTGTTGTAGCTGCCTTTAATTCCCCCGTTCCTATGGGTAACTCCTTTCTTCAACAAGTTGGATTTGGGTAGACTCCTTCCTTGGAACTGTCAGTGCCCTCTATGCTTAGGATGAGTAGATTTTTCTTTAGGAATCTTTAGGAAAAACCACACAACAATGATATATACTTGCATCACTTGTCTGAGTACAGATTCAACTGGTTTGAGATGATCTGAAAGTGACAGGCAGAGACAGGCTAAGTGTTTGAGGTTAAGTAAGAAGTAGATGATGGTACTAGGGCAGGCCAGGAGCGCTAAAATTGGGGGATAGCAGACAACAAATCAGGGGTTTTAGTTTTCAGAACTTTGAGATATATATCAAATATACAAGTAAAAGGTCCTAGAGATAGAGGCAGTTATAAAATATTTACATGAAAGTAAAAGTACATTAGAGCTTGATAAAGTACTTAAAAAAAAATAAAGTGTATAGAGAAGAGAAGTGAGGCCTGCACTGAGAACTCCAGCTCCTAGAACTTGGAGAATCGCCAGTGGCTAAGGCACACTCCCAGCAGCCAGCACCCTTGGTGGACAGCCCACATGCTCAGATGTCTTATTGTGAACCCGTGCCTTTGTAATTTCAAAATATCCACCTCTCGAGCATGACCTCAAACAAGTCTTTAACTCACAACCTGCCTGTCTTCTATGGCACAGCTCTCCTTTGACTTGAAAACACCCACAGTTATCTGGAAGATGGCTCAGAAGCAGGAATCACCCACACTCTTGCCTTGGCCAGACTGCTACCTGTGGGACCCAGAACAAACATGGAGGGAGGCTGAGTACAAGGAAAACAGATACATGACTTCCCCAATCCGCTGGTGTAGCCCACAGTATGGCTGTGGTTACTACCACCGAAGCGCTGTGTGGAGGATGGAAATGGGCCAGGCCGTTAGACAAAACAGTATCACTAGGAGAGTGCGGTTTAAAATCCGCTGTGTGTCAGGCACCGTCTTGAAACCTTTGTGGTGGGAAGTCTGCTTTTGGTGAAGGAAGAGCAGCTATAAACCATTGGAATTAAAGCAGACCCATCAAATTCCCTCTTGAGCTTGTGGCTCCAGTTCATCTGTGTTTGCATGGAAGGACCATTTTTTAATGTACTTACTGTCTATCTCTTATCCACCAGCGACCATCAGCTGTCCATAAATTCTCAAGGAGGAGTGGAGCCTCATGAAGAGCCACATTTTGCTTCATGATGACTGTTGACTGTTCTGATCTTGTGCAGGTCTTTGCAGGTGATCGCATGAGTTCAAGAGTACATTGACCTTATCATGCCCAGAGGTCAGCATTCCATAGCATTCTACTTCTTTCTCCATCTCTTACATTCTCTCTGTCCCTTCTTCTGCAATGTTCCCTGAGCTGGGGGGCAGGGAGGGCGGTGATACAGATGTTCGACTTGGGCTGGGCATTGTGAGACATGATCACACATTCTTAGCTTGTATCACTCTTGTATATGGGGGGCTGTTATTGGGTTGTGAGTCTATGGAGTAACTGCTGACAGGGCAAAAAGAAACTTCTGTGATCAAGGCTGTCAGCACCACTTATTTGGGGCATAAACATGAATGTTTGGAAGATAGTATGAGGGGTACAACATCTCTATCTGAGAAAATGAGAGTAATAGCTTCCCTTGCAGGCCAATGGGCTTTTGGCCAAGTTCACAGTACCAGGCATGACTCCCGCCAGTGAAGCAGGTCTCAAATCTAATCAGAAACTAGTTGGTTACTCTCATAATAGTCATGCCATAACTACACAAGTGGACCCATCTTGCCTGGAAGCTCAGTAGTGCAGCATGCAGGATCCACAGATGTGTGAGATTATTGGTTGTGATTCTCTTCCAGAGCAGGCTGAATAGCATCTCCAGCTCTGTGAGAGCTGAGCAGCAGGGAGGGGCTTCCGACCACCAGGAAGGATCTGGAGTGATGGGTTATCCTCAGAAAATTCTCATCAAGAGGCCACTGAACATTGTCTAGAGCTCCCAGAATGATTCACAGTGCATAGCCGGATGGAGAGCCACACACATAGGAAGTTCCAGCCGTAACCACTAGGTTGTGGTGACCTGGACCACATCCTCTCTCTAGTCTCCCTATCCGGGTTACATTATTCAGTGACCGTCTGGTTAGGGCTTGCCCTGGCTGGCACCGTTCTTTACATTGTCCATATCTCAGTGTGTAACAGTCACTGCAGAGCCTCTGGTGCTGGTGTGACATGACAACCTTCTCCTCCCCCATAGCAACAGCCTTGAAAGATGCACACTGGGAAGGTCCAGTGCAGTTGGGTGGACCCCGAACACTGGCTTGCGGAGGAAGTGGAGTCCCCAACAGACATCCACACTCCCTGGACAAGAAATAAGTGAAACATTTTGCTGAGCCACAGAGACCTCCAGAGTGATTTTTCCCCCCACCATAGCATGACCTAACCTGCCCAAGGCTATACAAAAACAGATCTCTAGTAAACAGCTGTCAAGGGAATTGAGGCCAAGACCACAGCCCGTTTCCCTCTTTCCTTTCAAAATAGCAGGTAGCATTCCCTTATAGGCAGGGGATGTAGTCTAAGCTGCACATTGCTTGCCCCAAATTTTGTATGCTCTCCCCCCTCCGACAAATATGGTCTGTATACCACATTTCCCCCCATATCCCTGGCAGTGTTGCTGCACAGTTCCACAGCTAATCTGCCTCTCTGTGTTTTATACCCCAGTGCCTCCTCAGGTCATCGCTCTTGTGTATGGGGGCTGTTATTGGGTAAAATAAGCCCTCCTTGACCACACGCCCTGCCGTGCTGTGATGCCGATGTACAGAGAGTGCACACAGTAGTTGTGCTGGACGATGGGGAGACTCATGTTTTGGTGGGACAGTACCGAATTCAGAACTGTGCGCCCTGAAACATGCATGAGTAGATAAGATATAAATCAGTGGTCCATGGCGTGGCCTTGCGAGTGGAGCAGACCAAATGCGAAAGGGCTTGGCCTGCTAAAGGGAACAGAGATCACACCCGGGAGGACAGACGCAGCTAAGGGACAGTAGCCTCAGTCAGCGTGCCACCTGCAGTTGCTGGAGAAACACTGAAATCATACACCCACGAATGATTCCTACAATGTACCATAGTGGCAACAATGTGCTAAGTGGCTCCTCTTTTCAAAATATAGAATGGTAGCTGACAGGGAGAACTTGCAGTATGGGCACACATGGTTAAAACTGCAAATGATGACCCTGTGAGATGATTCTGTAAGTAAGATAGGATAGAGACCCGGAATAGAGTTCCCATGTGTGCTTGCCGTCACGGGCACCCAGCGTGTTGAGACTAGGGGCAACTCTGAGTTTAAAATAAACAAAACAACAACAACCATGCGCTGTTTTGGTAATCATCTGAGATAAATGTTATTTTAAAGATGCATCTTCAGGAATAAAGGAACAGCACACAGATACATTAACTGGGAGATTTCTGGCATTCTCTTCTAGACACGTAGTGTCTAATATTGTGCATATGTCTTTTACCTAGCCACTAGTTCCAAAATTAAGTAAAAACCAACTTGGAAATGCCTCTCTTCTGAGTCCTAACATTTTCTTCATAGCAGGAGGAACTTTGTCCATCTAACTGATGCACATAACTATCTTCAAGCACAGGAGTGACTACAGTTTGAGAACGTACCTGCGCATGGGGCAAGTTGTAGGGACAATGGAAACTATCTTGTAATTACAGCTGTGAAAAGAATGTGAGTAATTAGGAAAACGTTTTGTTCTTCAAGGCTCGGTTCCACTGTTTATTTGCTGGAATGACTTGGCATTTCTGGAGTTCACAACAAGCTGGAGACGGGTTAGTTAGCTGTAATCTGATTAGGACTTGTGTTTCTTTGTTCTATGTGTCCTCAGGTGGCAATTTTGGCTGAACATCTCACATTTTTGCCCTGTGCCTAGGTACAAAAACATAGCTGTGTCTGTTACATAAGAAGAACACAGGTCTCAGGCATCAGTCTGAAAACCTGAGCCCATTTCTTTACAAACCACCTTCACCATGTGTATTTTACTGACTTGCAGACCACAGCACTGTAAGGTGCAAACAGACCCCAGCATTGTCTTGGAGCAAGTAACAGGGACAGGGAGCTCTCCTTTTAAAACCCACAGAAAAGAGTTCTCCCAAGAGCATGTACAAAATTGGTGTATACATTTAAAAAATATAAGTTAATATATGTAAGATATGTGGATACGCTTAAATAGCTAGAAATTAATTCATAGAAACTTTCTCTAAATCTGTTTTGTAAATTGGTTACTAAAATCCCCAAATTTTCTTCATCTATTCGGATATTTAACAAGTTGTCTAAATAAATTAAGGCTATTTACTATGACCTGGGGTCTGGTGTCAGGACAGATGAAAGCATGGTAAAGGGGTCACTTAACAGGAAAGGGGACTGTGTTAGAGAGGTCACAGAAACATCTGGAAGAGGCTTTAAGTTAGACGTGACATGCAGGGAGGGCCCAGGGAAATGTTATCTATTGGAAAACAAGCATTTCGTACAAAAATAGGCAGGAAAGACTGTTGGAGAGAAATGCCACAGGGGACTGTGACAATAACCCCACTGAAGAGTCCTATAATCATAGACACAAAAGCATAGGTCATGTGATAACATAAACATATACCATATAATAAGCCCATGGAGACTTTCATATTCAGTGAGCAATGTAGGAAGAAAAGCTATTTCTGCTATTAAAATACTTAAGAGATTTGTGTTATTTCAAAATTTAAGTTGTCCCTTTATGTACCTAAGTTATTCAGGCCACTAGGGAATAAAAGTGAAGACATGTGTCAGGGTGGCTTGGGGTGGGCCCTAAGTCCTGAGAGAGGTGGCTGGCTTGGGGTTCCGGATGGTTCTGGAGTGGAGGCTGTGTGTTTCCTGACCACGGCAGAAGCAAAAGCTTTCACACTCTGCCCTCAGCACGCCATCATCTGAACAGGAAGTTCTTGGCTCCTGGAGCAGCAGACCCATGTGACACAGAGGACATTTTAATTACAGTTCGTTTGGTAACGTTTACACAGCTGAAGGTGTCTGGTTTATAAAGTACCTTCACAGAAGCTGAATAGAAGAAAAATTTGCCAGAGCGGCTGTCAGCCTGTGAAAGATAGGCAGGTCATCTGATCAAAATAGACATGCTGACAGGCCCTCAGATTTATTTGATCGAGGGAAGATCTCAGGTTCTGTAATAACACCAAAATAAACTGTCCTCAATGGAGAGCGACCAATGCATCTTGTAAAACTCTACAGAAACACAGCGGCCTGAATGCCACTGTACCCGGACTCCAGTTCCCCTATTTGCAACATGGTGAAACAGAAAACCCTTCTGCATCTCACACTTCGCACGACTGTAGGCTTCGCCGGTGATGAAAGACATTCTTCCCACCTACTCTTCAGTTCTCGGCACTCAGCAAGCAATCCTAACGCTAACAAGCTTAGTTCCAGGAAGTACCTTTCTGGACCAAAAGATAAGACGTCTTTTCCCTGAAAATCGCATTTTCTCAAATATTTTTTTTCCCAAAGCTGAGGTGTAAGCCTTCTAATAGAATTATGGAAATTTTGTCCTAACTCCAAACGTTTTCGGAAGGAAGTATCACTTTGAAGAGTCACAAACATGCATGCCTCCCTCACGTTGCAAAAGGGAGCTGGGGACTGTAGCGGGGATGGGGAGAGGGAGGACACCTCGGGCAGGACTTTCTGCATCACTGGGGTTATTTTTGCAAAGACGTGGAGCACCTTCTGCCTCGGAAGGTCAGTCTGACTTTGGGGGATGGAAATGCTGACTGGCCATTAGGGGATTATCTGCTTGGTGGAACAGAGCCCGGCTGCAGTGCATCTTGCTCCTGAGTTGAACGGCTGATGGAATGAAAACATCCCAGGAACAACCAGGGCGGTGGGGAGGGGGGTGGGAGGGTTGAACAGCAAAGCAGAGACCTGTGTATCTCCTAAAACTGATACGCCTGCTTGGGAAATCATTTTTTTCTGTGCCCTGGTTTTTCTTTCAAGTAATGAGAGGTGTTTTCTTTTAAATGATTGGAAAAGATGGCTATAAAGAGTGTGTCCAACCTAATACATGCTTAGAATTGCAGACTGGGCAAGATTCCTTGTTTAAATGCCCAGATGTGGAAAATAAGACAGATATACTATGGAAAATATATAAATCGTTCTCGCTCTTTAATTCTTTTTCCTCCTCAGACAGGATTTCTCTGTGTTGATTTGGCTGTCCTGGACTCACTTGGTAGACCAGGCTGGCCTCGAACTCACAGAGGTCTGTCTGCCTCTGCCTCCTCAAGTCCTGGGATTGAAGGCGTGCTCCACCACACCCGGCTTACTCTTTAATTCATGAGCCTTTCACATGTGCACAAGCAAAATCATTTACCTGAAACAGTGTGGGCTGCAAAGGAGTACCACATTAGCAAAGCAACTCACACCTAGGCAGCCAACGAAAGCAGTGATGTTATTGGACTGAGACTGTGTGGCAGCATCAAGGGAAACATAGCATCCCGTTAAGAGAGTTCTAGGTGTTGTTTTTCTCTGCTGTTGCCTTTCCAGGTGAATGGTGTCTTTTCTCCAAAGACAGTGCTTGTGCAAGGCAGAGTGGTCAGAGGGAGATGAGCTGCAGCAGATGTGTGTCTAACCTTTGTCTTTATTTCAGTTGGCCTTGGCAGTCGCTAACTAACCCAAACCTTTATTGTTAGTGTTCTGCCCCTGAAAGCCACCCTTCCGGTGAAATTAACATTCCAATCCACTTTCCAAAATACTCCTGTATATTTTAAAACACGGGACCCCAGCAACCTCCCCGAAAGCCCCAGCCTTCTCTCTCCCAGCCCATGCCCTGTCCCTTGACGCTGCCAGTGTCTGTACCCTTGGAAGGAGCCACTTCACAGCAGCTGTGAGGAGCACTACTAGTCCAAAACTTGTTTGCTCCCGTCCACCTATGCTATGTGCGTGCTCAGCTAGCTCGGCTGCCAAGAGGCTCAAACTGGGAACACTAGCTGTTTCAAATATGTGATTCAGGTTTCAAAACCAAGTCCTGTGCTCCTAGCACCCAAGAGGTTCCCAGAAATCAGGAGCTTTGCTGTCACTTTCTTTACTGCAGGATGGTTTCTTTCGCAAGTTGTTTGTTATTTATGCGGCATTAAAATCTGACATCTGGAGGTCGTCAGAAATTGAAGAATTGCTTTCTTGGTTTCTTTGGTTTTTTTTTTTATTCATGTTCAGGTCCATTCTGAAACCACCTCTCCACAGCTTGTTACACAGTGTGCACCATGTTCGCTTCTGGGATTTCTTCAGCATCTTTCAGAGGGGGTAAACAGTAACATGACCAAAATGGAACCAGTTTCTACTCTGACTGCACATGGATGGTACTCTTTTATCAAACATTTCCACGGCTGTAGTTGGTAAGTAATTAGCCAGCCCAGGTGAAGCTCAAACTTAGCAAGTATCTTTCTCTAAGGGAGTATTTTACTTGAGCACAAAAACAAATATGAAAAATTAAATCAAACTCAGTCCACACCTACCTAATTAATTCTCACCTCAGTGGTAGCATCTATCCTGATGATGGATTTCTGGGAAAAGAAAAAGTAATTCTCTGTGAAATGATGTCAACCTATGAAAAGAAAATAAATAGATATTAAACATATAGATATTAAAAACAGATCCTCCTATTTTAAAACTTTGCTGTTGTTTTCTGCTTGCTTGTTTTCCTCAAAACAGCAAAGTAACAAATACTCCATTGGCAGAGAAACCGTATGTTCTTCCAAAGACAAAAGCAAGATCGTACAGCAGAATTTCCTCCTAGCGTTATATTACAATTCTAAACATGAATAACACTGCAAAGAGAAAAAAATATGCTGTCATTTTGGCTGGTACACACAGGTATCAGTTTGCAGTCTTGCAAGTTAACTGAGTAGCCATAGACTCTGGTAAGCCTCCAGAGAAGGGATTTCATAGTCCATCTAGTTCAAACTGGTTTCACTGCCTGATAGAACACTTAAAAGGGAACAGAAAACAAATCCCCTGATTGGCTGCTTTTTCTGAGCATCATTGCAGAAGGCACAACTGTGAAATAAGGTCAAAAATGACACTGGGACAGGATTGTGCCTCCAGGGGAAAATAAATCAATTATAACTCTAGATGGCAACTCCCAGGGGAAGGTGGCCATAAGTGGCCATGATTGAGTGGGTTCCTTCCTATGTTTCAGCCCCCAGTGTTATGAAACTCACTATGGTATATTCAGAGTACACCATTCTAATTGTTCTTTGCAACTTGGAATATGCCAGTTTGTAGGTTAGAGATGTCAAAGCTAGCTCCTTCTTCCTAGTCTGCCTCCCCAGAGTGAATGTATGTGCTGCAATGTCAGTCATTGCTTCCTTTGTCCCACAAACTCCCCTAGCCTCACACAAGAGCAGGGTTTAGAGCCACAGATGAGTGTCAGCTTGGTCCATTTCAGCTCTGTGTTCCCAGGAAGCTGACTGATAACATACTATAACTTCTGAAATTATTGTCATGCTGTACTCTTTGGATACCAGAGGCAAAACACTTTTCTTTGAGCAAATAAAACAGACCACCAACACCTTGAGATTTTAGTAAAATTACTTAAAAAAAAAAAAGAGAGTCATAACCTCCTTCTCTTTTAAAGACTGGCAGGTTGGTGATCAGTGTAAGGGCTTAGGAGATTATTTCCTAGGCAGAGAGAGACCAGGACAGCTCTGGGATGGAATATATTTTCTGAAGCCCCTCTGGGAAAGATAATACTTCAAAGTGCTTTCCAACACGAAAAGGCAGACATTACACTCCAGCGGAGGGCTGCTTTTAGTTCACATAAGTCCTCCCACCTGTTTCTAATAAGCTATTGATTGAGGAATCTTGCTGGGAAGACATGATGGCTGCTTGCAGATTGAGCTTTTTTCCAACCAGTAATCTCTGGGTTCCTGCATTAGTGGCATAGCTGTATCAGCCCCACATACTCTGTACAAAAGGCAGATTCCTGGGCCTGACCATGGGGCTTTGGGGTCAGTAGTAAAAACTGTGATGTGGGAGTCAGAAGTGTATACAAGCAAGCATGTGTTTTACATGTAGGTTATCTGCAGACTTGGCTGTAAGGAAAAACTGAAATATAATTCAGTGATTCGGCAGAGGAGTAGAATGTTAGCCTAGCATCTGCAAGGTCCTAGAGTCAATACACAGTACTACAAAATAAATTAATCAATTAAAGAAAATTAAAATAAAACCGTATTTGTGAAGATCATACAGGATTTTAGTTTTCTCTTGACCACAGCTTCCACAACACTGAAACTCGGGTATCTTGCTGCCAGATGCAAACCTCTATGTTTTGATGATAGTGAGAGTAAGATGCTCGGAGACCATTAGGAGAGGCTCTTGTGAAAGGAACAAGAAAAAAAAAATGTCTTTTCTGCTCTTTAGTAGATAGAGTCTTCTGTTGAAGTTACAGCTGTTGGAGAGAGTGAAATGCAGAAAAAAATAAGAATATTTATTTTGCATTTGGCAGGCTGGAAAAGATTTACTCACCACGTTGTCTGATTGGATGCTTACAATAAAGCCACGAGAGTCTGGTGTGTGGGTTTTGCATATCAGGAAAAGGAAGCTGTCCCAGCATGCATTCTTCCTGGGGGGCTCTCCTCATCTCAGTTGACTCTTTTCACCTCTGAGGATGTAAATTCTCAGCTCACCAGTCACTGACACAAAGACACTTCAGGAAAGAGGAGGAGGGCCGGACCTCACTGCTGTGCCCAGGGCAAACTGTGATTGCATTATGTGAATGTGCTCTGTAAGTAACAAGCTACGCATACTTACTGTATTCGCGTATTATCACTCTTAAGTCTTTTCTCCGGGCTTAAAGAATTCATACGGGAAACTTGAAATTTACACAGGGTAGCTGGAGAAACAATAGCTAAAAATTTAGTTATGAATCATAAAACGCATGGAGAAGGAAAGCAGAATAGAAATATATAATTCTCTAAAAATCAAAAATTTTGAGAAACTTCTGAACTGTGATGCAGTTGAGTCGTGGATAGATAATAATGGCTTACGGTCTCTCATTTTGTTTTATCATAGACCGTAGTAGCTGAGCTTACGTATTCCTGAGATTTGGGACACTTCAGAGGAACCCCATGGGTTGACTCTTAGGACCAAATAAAGTGATGATGCTCACAGCAGATTTTATATGACAGAGGTTTATTAGATGGAGAGAGAGAGATAATAGGGGGAAGAGAAGAGGGCACCCTGACAGAGAAAAGGGAGAGGACAAGAGATGAGAGGGACAAAATGGTGGGTTAGTCCTTTTAAGGAGCAATGTAACCACTCCCGCCAGGTTGGCTACCTGGCGGGTGACACATGATGACATCATAGGTTGCTAGGCAACCCAGAAGCAGGCTAAGCACTAACATTGACTCGGTGTGGAGTCTGTGCTGAGCTGACCAGATCTGAAAGGCTTTCACACCCAGAAGACATGGAGGCTCATCAGTGGGGTTTGCCTGCTTCTCAGAGGCTGAAAGGTGAGGCTGCAGACTGCCTCACTGCCTCGCGGTCCCTGTTGCTAGCTGCAATCAGATCCTGCCTTGGAAATGTCAGACGCGAGCAGGAAGAGGGCACGGCCTGCAACAGCTGCCACAGCAGGCTCTCCTGCTGTGTCAGCATGAGGTGTTAGACGTTCAGTTGAATTTCCAGAGTCCTTTCCTGCAAGCAAAATAGGGCAGAGAGAAAGCTGTTATTATTTGATAGTCAACTACTCTGAATAAGAATGGACTAGCCCCTAGCTTTTTCTAGCTGCGTCTGAAAAGGAGAAATCATACAAAAGAATACTTGTCATTGCTGACACACCAGAGATGTCAATCTTTGCCCCTCACCCCCATCCCTGTCATACAACACACGCTGACTCATGCTATTACTCTCTCTTCACCTGTGAGATTTGGGTGACATCAAATGTTCGGCAGGGTGTGGACCACTTCCCACCTGTTGGGTTCACGTCTTACTGATACTAACTAATGCACCGAGTCCCAGTCAAGAAATTAAAAACATCTCAGACCAGTAGAAGTTTATGGATGTTCCTGAAACCCCTATTGTTGGCACCTACTTGGGACCACATATTTACATAGAGTTCCAACAGCACTTGAGAAGAACGAGAGATGACATTACACGTAGCCCCGCTTCTATCTGTTCCGTGGAAATTTAAAAACATGCTTTGGACTAGCTTCTCTCCTGTCTTCCTGTGTTTCCTGGGGTACTTGGAAACAGGACTTCTTTTCCGTTACATTTTCTTCAAGTACATATGTGAAGAAATACCTTTAAGATTTTCACATAACCCAAAAAACTTGCTCGCCTATGTATGCTAATACATTTTTTTAAAATGAGGACTCTATCGTGACTTCCAGATAGGATGGCTTAACCCCATCACTTTTGGGGTGGGCCAAGGAAGACTGCTGTAATTTCAGGACTAACCTGGTCAACACAGTGAGTTCTGGGATAGCCTGGGCTATAGAAAACTAAGTAATTATAAAGAAATAAAATAGAAATATTTCAGGTTCTTTATAGACATGTACAATGTCAAGCTGAAGCACATTTTTCATCTCCATTTTCTGCTCCATTTCTTATTCCTGTAACTGAACAATTTTAGGAGAATTAGCATGGAACCACCTGCTTTGTGCCACACTCTGCCCGCAAGATCTCAGTTAATCCCTCCTTTGGAATTTTCAGCTCCTCAGAAGGATCTGCCTTTTAGACATAGCATTCAGACCAGAAAAGGCAGGAAATTTACCTGAAACCACAAAACTCAGACAGGAAAATTAAAGATTGGCTCTATTCCTGAGGTGTGCTGCATAAATGTGTGTTTACATGAGCTCATGTGTGCTTTGTCACGTGAAGACATTAACTTTACTTGTTCTGGATTCTCTGTTTCATAGCGGTGTGACCACACACAAATCAGTCTATTTTATTAAAAGGCCTATCTCTATAATTAAAAAAGTGAGTTCAAGGCCGGCCTTGACTGGCCTACAGAGCTAATTCCAGGATAGCTAAGACTACACAAAGAAACCCTGTCTCAAAAACAAGCAAGCAAGCAAGCAAGGAAGGAAGGAAGGAAGGAAGGAAGGAAGGAAGGAAGGAAGGAAGAAAGAAAGAAAGAAAGAAAGAAAGAAAGAAAGAAAGAAAGAAAGAAAGAAAAGAAAAGAAAAGAAAAAGAAAGCTGGGCAGATCTCTGA
Source organism: Pachyuromys duprasi (assembly GCA_028658305.1). Classification (NCBI taxonomy): domain Eukaryota; kingdom Metazoa; phylum Chordata; class Mammalia; order Rodentia; family Muridae; genus Pachyuromys; species Pachyuromys duprasi. The sequence continues at coordinate 8,409,133 of CM053767.1, forward strand.
GTTTGAAACAGCTTGGTCTACATACTGAGTTTCAGGAAAGCCAGGAACTTCACAGAAAAACCCTGTCTTGAAAAAACAAACAAATACTGGAATGATAGTTCCTGTTCCTTCACTTCACTGGATAAGTGAAAAATAGAAAGAAGAGACTTTGTATTTCTAGAAACACCAACAAACTTTCAATCAAAGATGTACATGTATAAGGGATGCCCACATTAGGAACCTTCAGAGTGGTTGTACATTACACAAGAAAGAAATCCAGGCCTCTGTCACATGAAAGATGTCTCAAGGCAGGAGGAGTCCAGGGCAAGCAAAGCCCTAGTGCTCAGAACTCAGCGCCCACCTGCTCTGTGGGACTCTTCCTTAGAATGCTGCTACCTCTACCCTCCCAGGAGCAGCGGACTCTGAAAACATCATTATGTTCATCACCTAAGAAGAAGAGTCAAAACAAGGACATGTCTGGACCGTCCCCTCTCAGACACTTCCTACACCAGTTTTGATATGCTCGCTCCACCTTTCCACAGCATGCCACGAAGACTCAAAGACACAACATGCGTGCTCATGTTGGGTGCTGCTGATCTGGCTCTGAGTGCACTGTGTAATTTTCTTCCCAAGGACGTAGACTGCCTTGAGACTATTTCTAAGAGAAGATGCACATCAGGCGTTATTCTCTTTTCACAGATGGCAGAAAAGAAACAGAGAATAGCTTTAGAAATCGAAGTCCCATATCTACTCGTGGAAAACTACATTTCATTAGCTTCACATTCTACTTTCATTTCTGTTGCAATGATAAGACACCCTACTCGACAACAGCTTAGGAGAGGAAAGGGTTTATTTCGCCGACAACTCCATGTCATAACTCATCATGGAAGGAACTCAGGCAAGAAATTGAAGGCAGGCCTGTTTCCTGTTCGCACTTCATTACCTCTAACCCAGGAAGTCATTTTATAGCCTAAAAAGTACATCAGGATCCATGGAAGATGCTCCTTGCCAGCTGGCTTACAAGAGAGCTTGTATTCAGCTAGTTTTCTCATACACCTGCCAGGAAGCCCTGCCTAGGACTGTCGCTGCCCACGGTAGGCTGGACCCTCCTCCATCGATCCAAGCAATGTTCCATGGATGTCCACAGGCAAACCTCACCTATGCAGGTCCTCAACTGAGTCTGTCCTATGACTCTTGGCCGTGTCAAGTTGACAGTTAAAGTCAACCAGGCCACAGCTCCAAGCCTTTCGTTGTTGCTGCGTTTGTTGTATAAAACAATTATATGTTAAGAAAAACAAACAAACCAACAAAAACTGGCTTAATTGGTCAGTGTTAGGATGGTAGGCAGGACGAAACATCCTGAAAACTTCTTATAAACATAATCCATGCCATAGTTCTAATACACTAGAATACTGTAAACCAGACGCTGCCATTTGGAAAGCCAGAAGCAGAGAGATATAAGTGTAGCCGTGAGACCTTTCACATGCTTGTCAGCAGCAGCCAGGACTCGGGAACAAGCCCCAGTTGGTACCTAAAACCCAAACAATGATGATGATGACTTGCAATGGTGGGCTATGTCCTACACATACCACATTTTGAATTACATGTGTGTTAAATAAACGTTGCGGGAAAGCATGATTTCGTTTTGTTTTGTTTTACCAAGCTCCTGCACAAGCCCTGGCAGAACACCTGGAACCCAAAGTGGAGTCACCCTGCTCTTCCACACTGCTACCCTGTCGCTCTCCGACCTTCCTCAGAAGAACAGAAGAAAGCTGGCTTTTTCCACAAAGGCCACTTGCCACAAAAATTAAGTTCGCCCTGCCTTTATCCTTACGTTCTTTAAATCCTACAAAAAAGCACCTAAAGTGATTAGGTGTTTCTCTATTATCCCATCTTCGCCTTCTCTGACAAGCAATTTTGAGATAACCAGCCCACTTTCTATTCTTCGTTTCTGCTTCTCTCAGCTCTTCCTGTAATGAGGCTGCCTGCCCTGATCAACCCACCAGAATATTACTTCTGCCTTATGGAATGATGTATTGTCTGATTCTAGAATTTAAAGAAAAAAAAATCAAAACTGCTAAAATGTTGTCTGTGGGGGCCAGGCTGGAAACTACAAACCCACCTCTCTGTGCCATCTCCATCCACACTGGTTTAAAGTGTACAATACTATGCTCAATTCACATGTTATTTTTAAAGTGAAATATGTGCATTGTAGTATAGAGCAGAACACTGTACATATAATTTAGGTAAGAGCGTGTGTGTGCTGATTAGTTGGGGGTTTGAAGTTGGGGACAAATCTGGGACAAGTTAAGAGAAATAATTGGGGTGAATTTGGTTAAAACACAATGAATAGAATTCATGAAGAATTAATAAAAATATTTTAAATATAAAATCCACACAGTTAAATCCTAGAACATCTTAGAGGATGCTTTTCTTTGCCAATTAAAATGAAGCATATTTATGAAACCCCTTGTTTCCTTCAAAGACTCTGACTGACTTCCACTGAGGTTGTTGTTCTCAGAGAACTTTCTTTTTGAGTGACTGGTAATAAACTCCTTAGAAACTCTTAGAGTAGATAAAGCCATAGAAATAAATAGATAGGTAGATAGATAGATAATAGATAGCTGATAGATAGATTACATAAATAGATAATAAATAAATAGGGATGACAGATAGATGATAAAAATATATAAATAGATAGACAGATGATAGATTAAATAGACTTCAAATAGATTGGTGATAGATCATAGATGACAGATAGAGGATAGAGACAGACAGATAGATCATAAGTGATAGATATCTATAGATATATAGATAGATATCTATAGATAGATCATAGATGACAGATAGCTATAAATATATAGACAGATATCTATGAATAGATAGATACATAGGTAGATGATAGATAGATAAATAGACAGACAGATCACAAATGACAGATAGCTATAGATAGAAAGATAGGTAGATGATAGATTAATAGATAGATGATATGGATATATCCATGCCCATCCATTCATTCATTTAATTATTCAATGTTGAATACTGACTGAAAGTTAGGAAGCCTTCTAAGCCTGAAGATACAGTAGGAATTAGACATTCCCTGCCTTCGCAGGGATTATATGCTTCAGAGGGAAGAGACGGAAAACGAGCAAGTAAATAAAATAAAGTATATGTTGGAGGTTAAGAAATGGTATAGGAAAAAATAGTCCAAAGGAAGAGAGACAAGAAACTGGGACAGGGGTGCTATGAAGATTTGGGCATTTGAAGAAGCAGAGGTTTGGTAGTGCAGGGCCTATGGGGAGTGTCTTCAAGTGGGGAAGACCTTGTGCATAAAAGATCCAAGAGACGACCCTCGAGTGGAGAGACACAGGTGTGCTCAGACTCTCAAGGGGCAGTTGGGTGTCATTGGAATAGTGTAGAGAGTATTGGGTGAAGGAGTCTATTTGATAAAGAGGGATTTGGATAGGGAGGGAACAGCCTCTACAGAACCTTGAAGACTGACTACCACAGGGTTGAGAATTACCCGGAAGGGAGTGTGGCCTGTCAGAGAGTTCTAAGGGGTTGTAGCGTCTGAACGACATTACAGAAGATCATTCTAGTAGCTGTCTGTGTAAGAGGCTATGGAGGCCAAGAACAAATGTACAAAGACCAGCCATGCTAATATTGAAAAGAATTTAGAGAGCAAAGTTGAGACTAAGCCTGAACAACTGGCAGACCAAGTTTCCAAAGACTGGTGTGAGGAAGCAAGCAGGAGGAGTTTGGCAGATGGAGAAGCTGGGACAACTGCTAATTTAGGCAGCACAAAGAGTAGGATAGTGTCAGAACTGGGGCCAGAGATCTAGGGAGCTAGGCCGGAGCCTTTCAGCTCCCCAGGACTGTCCCAGGGAATTCCCCGTGGACACTTTCTGCCATGGTTGTAGCTACCATGCAGAGAAAGCTCAGGCCCAAATCCAGACACTGGACACCAGACACTGAAACCTTAGCCCCTCTGTCAAAAGTTCTGGGCATCGCTGTCATCCTCAGCAGAAAACAATATATAAATAAGTAAAGGATTCTACTGAGCTCTGGATTTTCACTTGCATCTTCCAGACAGACAGACAGACAGAGGCTGGCTGCTAGCCATTGGAGGACCTGAAGGAAGTACAACAACCCCAACATGCTATTCAGAGGAACCTTGGCCACGGCAAAGAAGACAGGGCTTTAGAAAGCAGCCTGGAATTTCTGCTTTTCTTGCTCTTAAGCACTTAGAGAACAAGTCTCTGTTTTCATTTTTAAAGGATTTCATTTTTTTCTGTTTCCAACTCTGTACTAGGTTTCATGTGTAACCAGTTTTACCATAAACAGGACAAAGGCCTGAAATTAGGTGATGAAAACCATTTCCTTGTTTGAGAAATAGTTCCCGGGGGGAATGGCAGTGTGTCTGGAAACTGCTGAGCAGTTTAGGCCTATAATCCAAGTGCCTTGGAGGTGGAAGCAGGAGGATCAGGAGTTCAAGGAGCGTGGGCTGCACTTGGCCCTACTGATGAGCAAAGCAACCCACAACTCCAAAAGAATCAACAGTTGCCTCAAGACATAGGGAGTGATTGCCTTCGGACTTGACCTGGACTTGAGGAAATGAAGAAAGGACAGACACACAGACAACATGTGCAGAAAATCTGGGATCACATGGCTTCTACTCACTCTAATGGAGTTGCACCAACTATTCAACCAGCAACCAGGAACCCCAACACTTCCATCGTGTACAGCGTGGAAGGGAGCGGAAGCCTGTTTCAGGAGGGGTCTGTCGGAGGCTGGAGACATCTCGGAGGAAGAAGCTGCAGTTACTAATTCTTGCATGCACTTGTTTGTACTTGCACATTAATGTTTATACTTGGACCAAAGGAAAGCTTTGCTGTTCCTATGAATCTTCCCTCAGGGAAGATTTTGGTACCTCCATGGGTGTGTGACATTAGAGTTCTTGATAGGGCTGTGCTCATGTCAAGCAACACACTAATGTGTTGGGGATTTCATTTGCTCTTTACATGTTCATTCAGGGCTTTTTCAGCATCTCACAGTAATACATGTGAAGAATAAATGTATAACTAAATTTGCTTATGTCAATGTTTTAAGAGCCTGAACATTTAGAAAATTATGGCTTAGTATTCCTTAACAATAAACATTATTCATGGAGAACATGAATAAGAAACCACTGCCTACCTGTTGGTCATCTGAGGTTACCAGTTGCAATGGACTGGGTATCCATGACCCTCTCTGCAAGTTTGTATGTTGAAATTCTAACCTTAAGGTGCTGTTAGGAGGTGAAGTCTTGGCAGAAAATTGGGTCAGGGGGACGGAGCTCTTGTGGGCTGAAAGGAAGGTGATGTGTCACCATTTAGCTATATCAGGACACAGTAAGAAGTTGTCAGTTCTGGGAGACAGGAGTCACCAAACCCTGAGTCTGACAGCCCCTTGGTCTTGGACCTACCCACCTCTAGAACTTCTAAAACTAGATGTTTGTCACCTCCCAAGTCATTAAGTTTGGGTATTTTGTCCTAGCATGCCAATGGAGTAAGAGGCCATTGCTAAAAGCTATTTCACCAGGCAGGACTAGACTGGAGAATCAAAACAACCTAGTAACAGTTGAGTTTCAGTGTCCTAAACTCTTATCTGCCGAGCCCTATGCCCCAATTTAACCTCTAAAGAGACATAACGTACAAGCTGAAGGGGTGACTCAGCAGCTAAGAGCATTTGCTACTCTTACACAGGACCCAGGTTCAAGCTCCAGCACCCATATCTGGCAGCTGACAACTGCCTGCAACTGTAGTTCCAGGGGACACAAAGCCCTCATCTGGCCTCCATGGGCACCTGCACACATGTGGTACACATATGTATATTCAGGCATACGTACATGCACACAAAAAAAGTCAACAGCTATAAATCTTCTTTTTAAAAAAGACGTACAGTTAAGAAGAGAGAGGGGGGACCCAGCAACCCACAATCAGGACAGTCTGCACTGAATAATCTTACTGAATGTGTGTCCTAACTTTGTTCTTTGTCATAGGATCTGCTAGGACTCCGCTGCTAGTACTCTTACTGATATGCAAAACTCACACAAAGGTGTGCTTTCCAGTTTTCTTTTCCTAAGAAGAAAAGGAAACTGGGACCCGAATGTCATCGATTACAAGTTTATCAGCACATCATGAAATATCAGTTCAGTTAGAGTACTAGTCATCCTTTACATTTGCAGTAATATCTTCAAGACGTATTTTTTAAAGATAAAAATATCTACATGGAAGCCAGGTGTACTAGCCCAGACCATTAATACCAGTGCTCAGGACACTGGAGCAGGAGGATTACAAGTCTGAGGCTAGCAAAATAAAACAAAACCCCCAAAAAGTAGATGAATTACTATAGTGAGATGAGTCACTATAGTGATTCCGTTTGCAAAAAAAAAATACCTATTTACTTATTGATATGTTTATTAAGAATTCTAGAAGGATGAAGGAGGAGACAGACTGGCCAAAGGCAAAAGGCTTCTCTTTTCAGTTTGTGTCTTTCCATATTGTTTCAGTTTTCCCTGCTCCATACAGATAACTTTGGTATCTATATACAATGGATGTTTAAAATCAGCTCTGTCTTTGTGACATATCAGTGAGCCTTTTGACCAAGTTGCTTGAGGCCTTTCTATACTTTCAAATTATGAGGCTCTGCGGACCGTTGTCTGGCTTCAATACCTGAGACGCTCAATAGCCAGGCACTTTCGGTGTTTGACTCTGAACTGTATAGTGTTAAAGACCCAGGCACTTGTAAACAGTCACTGCTTTTATTGAATTACAAAGCCCACAGAGCTGGAATTCCACTGCATGAATTGTTGGTTGGGAGTTTAACCTTGTAGCTGAGACAGAGTTGATGCCTCTTCATTGTCAGCCTTCATGGGAAGCCATCAAGAATGAGTGTGTGTGTGGGGGGGGGGGGGTGGATGCACGTGCGCGCACGCGTGCATGTGCAAGTGTGCGTTTTGTTTTGCACCCCCGCCCCACCAAGTCATTGCAGCTCTCTAACCTTGATGCTCGCCCTGACATTACAGAGAACTCCAAGAGAGAAAAGCTTTGCTCAAGGGCAGGCAGCTGGCTAGAAGAGGAAGCAGAGGACCCATCTGTTACACACTGCTCTTCACGCTCTGCTCTCTGACTCAAATAAGCTCGACTACTGGAAACATTACTGAGATGATTCCAAAGTGATTTAACTTGCAGAGACATCTGGGGCTTGAGAGCGTTTAGCCTGCCACAGTGGTGCATGCTTTTAACCCCAACCTTCAAGAGGCTGAGGCAGAGGAGTGCTGTGAGTTTGAGGCAAGCCTGCATTACAGAGTGGGACCTTATCCCAAAAGAGAACAGTAACGAAATGCCTAGAAAGGATCTAGAAGAGCTCATAGCACATGCCTGTGTCCCCGACACCTCGAGGTGGGAGCGGGGACATTTGATGTCTTAGATCATCTGCACTGTGTAGGCTTTGAGGTTGGCCTGGATTTCCTGTGAGTCTACCTTTAAAAAGGCAAAATCAAGTAATGATAGACTGTGAGCATCTTAAGGCTGTGGAGAAGCTCCCTTTATCATGGGGTTACACTATAAACCTCTTCAGACTATGCGTAAGCAGCAGTTAGCACCCAACCTACCCATTGAACTGATGAAGACACTTCTGAAAGATTACCAGTAGAACAGTAATGGAAACCCTTCTGATACAGGGATTTGCTTTGTGTTTTGAGACAGAGACTTGCTATGCTGCAGACCTTGGCCTGTAACTCCATAACACTAGCACTCTTGCCTCAACGTCCCCCAGTTGCTGGGACTGCAGCCACCCGCCACCACGCCCAGCCTGATAACAGAATCTCTTCTGGGACCATTATAGTTAATAATAACTGCCTTCCATGGAATTTATATTGAACCTGCTGTATACTAGAAACGTTCTTTCTTTTAAATCTAACTCATCAATATGGGTCCGTTTTAGACATTTCCCCCATGCTTTCTGAAAAATGAAAATTTCAGAGCAGCTCTGGCTGATTGCATTCCAGTTAACAAGATCTGGCGGTGTGCTGATGTTTTCAGCAATTCCGCAAAAGCCTGCTTGGTGCATTGCTGGGTTTTGGGTGAAACTCTGCTTTGTGCAAGCTGAAGCCCTTGCCCCCAAAGGAGGCACCGCAGCTCTGTAAAATGCATGCAACCCAACACACCCCAGCCCCCCTCCGCCTGCCATCCACGTGTCCCTTTGAAAGCACGATTTGCAGCTCCCCAACTCCCTCATTACTGTCATCCATTAGAGAGCGTGGAGAAGGCTGGGACAGAGAGGATCCTGATCCATCAAGGAGACCCAGCCAAGTACCTTGCCTAAAGCGGAAGTGTCTGTCCTCAGTTTTCCTGAGGACAAGCCTTCTGTCTGAATGTTCCTTCTTTTCAGTGTTGTGAATGCCCCACATCCATGGATGTCCCTTCCTCAGTGTGCTCCGGTTCTTCAGGCAGGCCAATCTGTGAACACTCTTTGACAAGCAGACTTCTCGACCTCAGACCTTTCTTTACCCAGTCGGGATTATTTGCACAGTTGCGGGCTGTGCACGTCTCCTTATTGCCTTTGGTTAAGATAGCTCTTGGAATGTGTCCTACGTGACATGCCAGACTAATTCATGCTTTACATGGATGGGAGGCACACATTTCGATTATGGAATTGATGGGAAGAATGGTACCCCACCTCCTCATGCTGGGCTCTGAGCCGCAAACCATGTCTGAAGGGAATGGTGCTACTCCTCCTAGGTGCCTGGCAGATCATAATCCTCTGCTCACAGGTGAGGAAATGGAGACAGAATGATAACCACACAGGCAGGATGATCTGCACATGGAGCGACAGCAGACGACAGGAGCCCAGTATCATGGGCAGGTGAAATTGACACAATCAGGTCCCGGGGCTGCTTTATTCATGCAATGTGTCAGAATCATCTGGTGATGTGAGGTGTGGGTTGCCAAATGCTCACCTCTTCGCTCTGCTGGGTGTTATTATCCAGCCGGTTGGACAGGAATGCTCTATTATTTTGCCTTTGATGCAATTTGCTCTCTGAGTTTGCTGAATAGACAGGTTGCTGGGGCATCCTGACAAGAGCCTTGTTAGTGGTCCCGGGAGAAGGAGGAGCTCTCTGCTGGGAAATGATTGTCGTGTTTACACTATCTGATGAGAAGAGATTTTGTTTTTTGATATCCACAGGAAGACTAGAGACAGCCCTTCCCTCCCCTACGAATGTGAAGCAGGGAGTGTAACCTAGTGAACTTCTCCCCTGAACAGTTCCGAGTTGCTCACTGTTCTTTCAGCAGGGGAGGAGGTAGGGTAGGAACCACCAGGATGACCTTTGTTTGCTGTAACATATCTCTTCAACTGAAGTCTGTCTGTCCACCCCTCCCACACACCCAAAGCCTCATCTGCAGCAGAGATTCTCCAAGGCTGACGGCTTGGTTAGAGATGTGATTGCAGCAAGCTGGAATGTCGCCAGAACCCACTTATCTTGGGATATCTTCACCTCCTCCCTCCCCCACCCATCGCGCACCTTTGTCTGTCTTAAGATCCCTTTGACTGTTGGGGGAAAGCTTTTTCCTCTGAACTGGAAGCTGTGAATACTGACGGAGCACATCCAACCTTTGACCGGTCTGTCCTGCATTTCCGCAGCCAGCTCATCTGCACTGCATTTGGTTCCTCTGTTTATAACTGCCCTTGCTTCTGTGACTCTAAAAGCTTAGGTGCTTGCTCCCTTGGTGCAACACGTCATTCAGGACAATCTGAAGCCACGCTCCCAGGCCACGGTCACTCAGAATAAATGCTTTGTTTTGTTTGTTTTGTTTTATTGTCTTGTCCCTCTGAGGTGAGAAGTGCTGGGATGTTGTGTTTGTGGGAAGAGAAATGAAGAAACAAGATTACCTCTAAGAAAACCTCAGCCTGTCACACCTCGAATGAAATGGCAGCTCTGGATGTATCAGAGCAGATATTAAGACTCACGATCAAGCCTCTGACAGAGGGCGAGAAGTAACGATAGATCTGGGGGAGGTTGGTGAGACTTGGGGAGAACAAGAGCTCCACAAAGACCAAACTGAGCAGGGCACAGGGGTCTTGTAA